>WYDI02008873.1:0-36869 GCA_009867235.2 Psittacus erithacus | reverse complement strand
AGGAAAGGAAAGGAAAGGAAAGGAAAGGAAAGGAAAGGAAAGGAAAGGAAAGGAAAGGAAAGGAAAGGAAAGGAAGATTTAATGACACTGCATATATAAATGCAAATTTTACTGTTTTCCAAACTATTGTGATATCACAAACCAAACAAGGAACTCCAGTTTTATTCACGTTCTTCCATCTCCACATGCTAACAAAATGACATTTTCCTAAGAGCTATGGTAGGCTGAGTCTAGGGAAAAGTACAGTCTCATTCTGTGGAAGTGTTGCCTGATAAATAGCTGTGTGTGAAGGAGGCCTTAAGGGGTATGAAAGAAGGCAAATGTCCTCAGATGGGTAAATTAAGACTGCAAAATTAAGTTTTCAGCTAGGTGTCAATGGACAAGTGTCAGCATAGTGGGAGTCCGTACTTTTAGAACTGCTCTTAAAGCTGTATATTCTTGATTTTATGATATGGTTCTGCCACGCTGCTTCTCTCAAGAAGCACCATTATTCAATTCCTTCCTTCATCCGTCTCTGTATAGCCTCTGCCCTCACATATTTTGGTTTGTCTTTCTCTTCACTGACATGTCCAAAGAATTTCTAAGGTTTACTGGATAGGAACTTTGCAAGTTCAAAGAATTATCCCTTTTAACACCACACCACAACAAAAATCTTCATTACTATTTTCTAATTAAAACATGCTAAAAAATTACATGGAACCTTAGCAAAGAGATTTGTGGAACATAACAATAGGTAAAGCTTACTGTTACATCATATGAATGAAAAGAATAAATTAAGTTATAGGATAATTTTCCTTATTGCCATGAAATTCTATCTATCTAGCCATTATTTCAAACCTCTCCTTTTTTTCTATAAATCATTTGGTGTAACATATGTGTTATTTTATAGCTGAATCCTTTATTAAAACCTTTGATATGATTTCAGACTTCATTGTTTCCCTTCCAGTAAAAAGCAACCACATTTTCAAAAGAAGTATAATTACAAATAGAAATTTAATTCTTCTTTCCTTTTCTCAAGACCCTTGAAAACATAAAATGCTTATGATCTGTTCACATCTAAAGTATCTTAGGCTGCTCTGTTAGTAAGCTAGGATGATATTAGGTCATGAGCTATGGAAAAATTAGATGAGAATTCAACTGTAACAGCTAATGTGATTTTTTTACGACAGTGTTAGTGGGCTTCTATGTCTGTTGTATGTATTTATAGCTTATTTATAAATCTTATAGCTATTTATCTGGGAGAGAGTTTTTCTTCCCTGAACACTAAACAAATGGTCTGTATTAAAAATACACCACTCAGCAGTGCAGCTACAAAGCTGAATGAAAAATCCAGTTCCTCTTGTTTCTGAAGAGTAACAAGTCCATTAAGATAGCAAATGCCAATTATCAAGGAAATGCCCTGATGATGTATGAAAAATTGAAAACAGATCAGTACTAGTGATACATACACTTGTATCACTAGTACACAGAGTGTACAGCATACACGGTAAGCTACAGGAATACATACAACTGATTTATAATTTGATTTTTAAATTCCAACATTAACAGCTTGGGGAAAAAAAAAAAAAAAAAAGCTCTGATTATAAAAATGCTGTAGAATAAAAAACAATGAAGTAGAAACAAAGTCAAGTGCTGTGAGAGTGCTGGGGATTATGCCTCTGTTATCTTGTAAGATTTAAGGCTTCATTGTACAGTCCTAATGTATGCAAACAAAACCCCAGAATAGTGAAAAAGCTCACACCTCCAGTACTAAAGTTCAGCTAGATGCCACAGACCTATTAATAGAGCTCTTAAAACCTAGGAAGGGTCTCTGTACTGTCTAAGGCACTGCTCTCAGAGTTGACAAGGTTAGCTAAGATTCCCGTGTGAATTCAGGGACTGCAACTGCAAGGGCCAAATTCCTCTGAACACATCTAAGGTACACTGGCATGAGAAAGTGATAAAAGAGTCAAAAAACCCATCTTATCTCCTTCAAACCTGAACATCCTTTGAAAGTTTTTTCACCTTGTTGTGTTCCCTTTCATTTGACCATTAGCCAAATCACTCAATAATCTCAACAGCTCCTATTAGGGGTAAGTGGATTTACGTCACTGCTTTTCCCAGAGGAAACCAAATCACAGCAGGTTGCTAACACGCTTTCTAGAGCTGATCATCAGGGTCACATTCAACAAAAACCTTTTAAATTTTATTGCAATTTGTCCTTTTCCTCATTTAAACTCTCTACTGAATTTACAGTGTTTTCTTTAAGTAATAATGAACATCTGTGACAGTGAAGAAGCCAAAATAAACCCAGTCAAGGAAATTGTATGTAGTTATGCTAAACAATTTTTATTCACAGGTTTAGGTTTCCTATTAAAAGAGGTACAAAATGTCTTCCTCCCCTGGCTTAATGTGTTGTTATATATATATTACTAAAAGGATGTATGTATAAAATACCAAAGGGTTGGCATCTTCTTAAAATGATTTTTCACTCATATTCTCCTGGAATGAAAAGCAGTTGTGCAGCTTTCAAGTCATAACAAGGGGATCAGTGCTTATTGTGTGAAATGTTTTCCTTTACCATTATGATGAAAACCAGCTGGTGATGGTAGGTAACCCACTATGAGCAATTCAGTCATCAACCATTATCCAGGGCAAGTGTTGACCTGGCCTCAGACAAAATCCTTATTGTTCCCTTTGTTGTTCCTCTCACTCTCCCTGACTATGTTTAGTTATGATATACAAATTGTACATGAAAAGAAAAATCCAAGTTAATCCACTCCTTTCCAGCTGCAATAGTTGGAGTTTGCAACAAGTCATAATAAAGTGAAGTTATGATTAAGCCTTTTTGATTATGCTACTTTTGCAACATAATGTGGTTTTAAAAAGTGACCAGTGGTTTCTACACCTATTTCATTTTTTCCAGAAGTATACACATTCATTTCCTTCTTTAGCGCTTTTAAATACCTCAGCACTATTTGGCTGTGAGAAGCACTTTAGACTTCTAATGCATCTACAAAAACATATTTCTTATGTGCTGATTTTCAGTATCCAAGCAAGAGAGACCTGGGCACTTCTGCAGCCTTTTAAGAAATGTCACTGCAGCTTATTACTATTGCTATTCCTATTTACTGCCAATACATTGACTGTAGACTATCTTATGGGCTAACCAAAGCCAACTGGCAAAAAAAAAGAATTGTTTTCTAAGGATCTTGGAGGAAAAGACGGAAAAACCTTTTTTTAGGTTGGTAACAGCAAGTGTTGCATCAAATTGCTCTCAAATATTATAAGAGTGCCGGAACTTAGTAATTTTTTTATGAGATACACTAGTGAGTTTATATGCTAATTTACATTTTACATTAAGAGGCTCCACATACAAAATCATAGAAAAAAGTATTATACTCAGATACAGGAAAAGACAGCTTCTGCCCCAGACAGAAAGTAGTGGGCTTGCAGTTATGGCAAATAACATAGAACAAGCACTTCATCCAACTTCAGTTACCTAGCCATGAATATAGCTGGGGCATTTCAGTCTATATAAATGACATAAAGAAACTGCTCCTAAAGAGTGTTTAGCTTTGGCTTTTATTTTTTAAAGATTATTTTATCTTCTTAAAAAAATATATTTCTCTGGTTGGGTTGACCTCAAAATGGTCCCTTGGCATAAAGCCAGCATTGACTAATCACTAACGTTAATAAAGAAGTGATTACACAAGAGAGAAACAAAGCTGAGAACTCTAACTCTGTTTCAGTATTGGTTGGTTTTCAAACAAACGAATTAAAAGATATAGTTCTACCCTGTGCTCACAGGATGATGTGTGGATTATATAAACCATAAAATCCACATGATCCAGAATATGAGCCACCTTGCCCCAAGTGGAAGGAAACAGCCTGTTTTTGAAGAAAGACTTTGTATTAGAAAATGAGGACTTTCTTCACCTTTAAAGTATCTGAAGATGAATGTTGAGTTTATTAAAAGAACAAAATCACTCTTCTCACCTGTTGTCCCTGCACAGCTGGCAACAGTTGGATGAGTAGGTACAAGGAAAAGTTTCACCAGTATTCACAACAAGCAATAATAACAAAAGCCATGCTTTTAAAATTATCTTTCAGATCACATATTATCCACAATAACTTTCTTTAAAGCATGGCTTGGTAGCCATCTGCTGTGAACATATTTCAGTCTATGGTCTGAGTGAAAGCCCTCTGCTATGGGCATAAATATTTTTCTGTACTTCAGTGGAGAAAGGCCTTTACCCAGCATAACAGAGAGGGTTGACTTGATTGACTTTCAGGAAGTCAGGGCATGGAAAGCACTGTGTAGTTTCACTTTGCTTACCAATCACTGAACAGACAGACAGGCATACTAAGACCAAGTAAAGATTTTTGTAATATTGGAGATGAAATGTCCTATCTGCTGCAATGCAATTTGACTAAAGGAACTTTAGGGATATGCAATCAAACACCAGAAATAAATGTAACCCTTTTACTTGATGTATGAAGTGATTGAACTGGGGAGAAGAGTTTAATAAAATAATGATCTGCTATATCAATAAGCATTCTCTTTTCCACATTCTTAAGACATTACAGATTTACTACAGGATACTAAAGTGACTTCCAACTAATCAACATAAAAGAATAAGTCTTCTCTGCCAAGCATACATGAGCATTTTTACTGAGTAATTATATGATTCTCAGAAAGCACTTTGTATGTCTCTATCACCATAATGTAATCAATGTTCTGGAAAATATACTATTTAGAATGAAAGATTAAAAAAATAAAACCTGCACTTCAGTGTAATGCACAACAGAAAATGGTCATTAATCAAAAACAAAAGGGGAAAAATATTGCTCAACAAAATATATTTTCCTTTTATTTTGTTTCAGGGAACTTCCAAGAAGTAAAAGAATCTTGAAGTTGTATGACAGAGAAATTTATTTCTGGAATCAGCATGTGAAATTAAGAATCCCTTGAGAAACTTTAGTTTCATTTGATATCTGACTGATTTTACACACTTTTCAATAAAATTCACACTGAAACCTTTTTCCAAAATTCAGAAAGGCAGATTAATAAAGATCTAGTTAAGAAACACCCTCAAAATCCCAAAAGAAAACCTCTTCAGGTTAGGTTTTAAATTAAATTACTGGAAAAAATGTTACCAATAAAACTCCCAACTATTCTAGACCAAAGTGTCCAGTTGCTCCAGAATTCTCTAATGACTTTTGTTATAAAAGCTGAAGGCCAGGAATTAATACATTCTCTCCCATCTCCCTTTTGCTCCTGAGTTTAAAGTCAGATTGATGTGAGAAAAGGAGGTAACCTGGAAATTTTTCTCCCACCTGGAGTTCTTCCCTCCAAATTCTGCCTCCTCATTTAATAAGTCAAAATGAGTCTTAATCTGTGTGATTTATTTCAACTTAATTTCCTAGTGCTTACCCAAACGCTACAATTCCTTTCATGCTTCTGTTGCCTTTTTGAAGCTACAGATGCAAATTTTGCATTAATATGTTATTTACAAAGCCCACTATAACTTAAAACCTGTGTTGAGTTGTTACAGCATTCTCACCATCGCAGACTTCACAAATCCCACCCTTTCTCTACATAAATATTAAAGCTGGTAGCAGAAGACTTGATCTTAACCATGTGTGTTCTCACCCTGTGTTTTATCAGCTCTGCCACATCTGTCGCATTTATCAACTCTGTCACATTTTCACTTGAATTCTATCAAATTGGCCCTAGTGTTCAACACAATTTAAACAGCATTAAGTACATTGAATGATGCAAAATCATTTCTGACTACAGCTTTTTTTTTTTTTGCACATTTCAACAAAATTTTCATAATTCTAGCCTTGCCCAAGGGTGTAATACACAGATTTGCAGTTCTGAGGATTTCCATCACAGAAATGCTGCACCTCTGCACATAAAATCAAATAAATCAATTTAAATGGTGCAAAAGAGTCTCTAACTTAAGTATTTCCCTACTACAGGAAAAAACTAATGTATAAAGTTAAAAGAACATCTAGTATCTAAATATTGAAGATTCCACATCCAGTTAGATGTTCAGTTTCTAATTTTAAATGTTTGGGTCAAAAGATTTGCAAAAAAACTCAAATCAACCATCTATCAAAGGTCAGTGAAACTACTACACTGTTAGTAGCTTGCTCTATGGAATTTTTTTCCTCTAAACCTTATTTTTTATCCAACATATCACTGCTTAAAATAGTTCATTTTTATGGTTATCTCAGTTCACCACTGAAAGAAAACCCAGTCAAAGACAGTCTTCTCATTTAAATTCCACCCAGAAAAGGATTTAACATTAAGAAGATACTAACCACATTGCTTATCAAGGCTTTTGTCCTAAAACCAAACCCAGTAAAATCAGAAAAGATTTAACAACATTCATTCTAATTTTGCCCAACTAGGGTCTAGTGGCAAATGAAATAATCTCCTACAGGTATGTATTGAAGTTCTATGTATTTGACATGTGATTACCACAAATGTAATGTTTTCCAGACCTCTAGAATTGAAAACAACATATTTAACCTTTTCTGCATAAGAGGTATCAACTCTTGAAGAATGGCAGTAGTCTGTAGGGACTTGGTAAGTCTCAGGGAAAGGGGACAAGTTTACTATCACATCCATAGGTTCTTATAGTGTTCCAGCAGGATGTACAGGCTGAAAATGCTAATATTTCACAGTGAAACAGAAGTTGATGCAATTTCATGGTGCTGGGAATGAAATAGGTTTCAAGTGATAATGTGCCAAATGCCCCATGGGGCGCATCACTGAGGTTCAGGAATTTTGTGGGTTTCCTTGCCATTTGCTTTTAAATAAAAGTAAATTAGAACCATGACTCCTCTGAAGAAATTTGGCATTACAAGATATGTAATGAAAGTTATATTATGTACTTTAAGCTCTCTGTAGAGTGTAGGCTTTTAATTTCTTGATAACTGGCTCAATGTTCATTAGCATGCCACTGGGTATTTTTATTGGGTACGTCTCTGCAGTTCTTCTGAAATAGCATGTGTGTGTAGATTTTATTAGAAAAATAGAAAGAAGTGGTTCAATAATGGGGCTTCAAATATGCTGAAGACATTGAATGGCCCCACATACTCATCCAAGACAAGAATGGCCCTATGGTTACAGCACTAGTTTGGATCTTGGGACAGTTCCATGAACTTCTTGTGTGGCTGTGAAGAAAATACTGACTGGTTTCCTCCTGGGGGAGGAACTAGCAACCTGGACCTCAAAAACTTTCAGGTCAAAACTTCAGTTTTGCAGTATGTTCTGTTTCTCACAAGTTGGTCATAAATATAATCTCTTGGATGAATATCGGTGTTATGTTTAGCATCAACCTGGGAACAGTCCACTCCTGAAGGCAAGGCCTGTGGGTTCATAGCCACAGAAAGACAGGACACCAGACCTGAATTAGGGTTGAATGACAGGATAAGTTCTAAAATATATTTTTTCATTTCTGTATGCTGCTGAGTTTCTTACTGCTGAACTGGAAGAAAAGTTGAAGTGATGAAATACCATAGGAAAAGTCACTCTTTCAGTATTTCTGGCCTGACCAGAACTCAAAAGGACTAAATAGTTGAAATTTTTTTTTTCCAGATTTCTGACTCTGCAAATTCAGCATACAACACATGTAAACATCAGCGTCCAAGTTCTGAGAAGTGATAAGCACATATAAATCCTAGTCAAGCTAATGGGAGTTACAGATGTCTCCAGCAATGGCAACAATGAAGGTATCAGCACAAGAACAGGCTGTAGGCTCAGATTGTCATTCAAACCAGACTGAATTTCTCTTTGCAGCAATCTTGTTGCTAAGCTAAATTCTAACTCTTCCTGTGCTTTTGTATCCTCCATTAAGCACTTCTGTTTCCTAGCAACAAAATTGGGAATTCAATGAGCAAATTAACCTCTTTTTCACGTTTCAGTGCTCTGGAAAGCACTGCAAGTTCAGCACTGAGCTTTGCCACAACACCTACTAAAGCCTGGGAAAAGACTGCCACTGACTTCACAGAAGGTTAGATTAGCTCATGCAGGCTGACAGATTTTTATGGTCTAGATCCTGAGCTGTTGAAAATTCACATCTCTTTATTAGCAGCAACACCAGCTGAGTACCTGGCACTCTGCTGCATATTGATTTTTTCATTATGTCCTATACGTCCTCAAGTTCAGCAGAATTCACCAGCTGAGACCACCATTTTCAGAATGGGCATCTTGCCTCATTACACTACACTTTAAGAACAAGTTCTTGCATGTTAATCATAGATGACATTCAGAAAAAAGTACCTTTGCCTTGAGCTACTTTATCTCTTTATTGTGGACTATAAAGAGCTCTGTTCTTGTCCCTCTTTCCAGTACTTTGCACTTCAGTGGCATACAGGTCTGTCAGACCTTTAATCACTGGAAGTATTTGGTTTCCCGAATTTAAGAGATGAATTTCATTGATACACTTATAGACTTTCTATTTCAAACAGGAAAAAAAAATCAAATGTGTATTATTATAGTCAGAGTGAATTTACCAAATTTTTCTATGATCTTGTGCATGATGGTACAATAGAATTGAAAAAGTACTTTCATTCACAGTGACAACCAGAAGTTGCAACAGTTGATGATGTGTGGCAGACCTCTCCCTCAAACAACTGATAATGCATTCACTGTCCACAATATTTGGCTTTTTATTTGGGACAAGTGGACCTCAAAAGATTCCGAGATTTGGATTAGCTTGTGCAAGCTTCCATAACCTGAAGGATGTGGGTTTGTGTGTTTTGATTGTTTTTACTGCCTGGCTGAACAGTCTTGGTGAACAATTTGGCCTAGAAGAAGGATAATGTTTTCCATAATTTCCCAGTGTTTGCTTGTTTCTAACATGTTAACACAAGAAGGCAGCAATACTGCAAGGAATATAATCTTGGCAGCATTTTGAGCACAACCCAATTCATTAGTATTTTCTCAAGCCCAGCAAATACTGATTTTGAGTATTGAATTAAAAGTAATGGTACATAATGTCCAGATAATCTGATCACATTACACTGACTTGCAGCTTGTATTTCCAATTTTAAGCTTTGTTCTAATTCAGGTTTACATCACAAATGCCAGAGACTTCTCTATACTTTGTGAAAAACTGTGTGCAATGGTAAACAAGGTATATTATTTTCATTATTCATAGGTGTATTGCTCTCAGTTGTGATAGATTCAGAATAGTGTATATAGAAATATAATATAAATGCATAAACAGTGTTGCAGAACTTGGGAAAGACCCCAGGCTTTAAAGTAGAGCAGTTAAAAGGAATATGCACAAACTGAATTTAATAATTTTCAGAAAATACCCTGAATATTAGTTATTTTTTTTTCTTTCATGTTTACAAAGGAAACTGATTTTTATTCAAATTTGTTAACTTTCTGGGATAAAACCAAAAAAAAGTTAGAACAAAGAGCAGCCCAGTTCTTTATATTAGTCAAGGTAAGTGAAAGTGTTCTTACTAAGTGCTATACTGTACTTTAGGTGCTGTTATGATCGAGTATCCGCACAAACTAAAGGAAAGTTTGTGTGTCAATTCAATTTTAAGGAGTTTAGAAGAGCTTAGAAAGACAACTGAAAAGTGCAGTCTAGGCAACAATTCAATTCATCCCAGTGAAGTTTAAAACAGATCTTACCATTAAAATTATATTAGCCATTCAAACATTAAAATTTATGTTTGCACACAGGTCAAGCTACACATGACAAGATTAGAAATATTTTCATGCTAATGTGGAGATGGACTTTGCGACTAGAGGCCATTTAGAAGCCCAGCTGGAACAACAGGCTCTTAAACACAATAGCATTAAAATTAAACAAAACTAAACTATGGCAAAGTAAAGTTGTCACTTTTGCTGAGAAAGGAAGTATGTATACATGAATGTTATATAAAAGTGACATAAGTTTTCTTTGATCTGTTAACAAGAAAACTAAACAAGCTGGTGGATATTCTCCAAATAACTTGTCATTACTGGATTTTTAGATTTTTTTTTTATTTTTTTTTTTAGATGACTGAATTCCTTTCCAAAAAGAACAAAGATGAGTCCTCTGGGAAAGAGACCTGAAAGCCAGAAATAATCATTCCCCACACATCCTATTGTTAGAGGATACCCAAGGTTATGAGTTTTGTAGGACTAAATATAAAAACCATTTAGTCCTGTTCCCTCATATGACTTCATATGAATAGCAACAGGACTGTGTTTTAAAGAGGTAAATACTAACCACTTTGGGTTTGTGAATTTTAATTTACATTTCTACACAGCGGGATTACTGTCCTTCACTCTTCATTTAAAAATCCAAGTTTTAGGATAAGACATCAGATTAAGACAGATGGCCCTGGCATCATAATGTATAGCAATAAATCAAATCCTCATCCTTCCTGCTTTGCAACACAGCAGTGGGCAATATAAGTGCATTTACTGAGCATTAGAGAGCTCTACAGGGCTTCAGAAGACAATAAAATTGTTAGTGAGTAAGGGTTTATCAAGGAAGGGTTTGCTTGGAGTAATACACAAATGGCTAGACCCTCCTAGGAACTGCTCAATGAATGAAGGCAGAAAAGAGTCTTTCCTCAGTGAGTAGTGCTCAGATCAGGTTTTATGATCAGGCATTTCATATCAACTCCGTGATCTGCTCCATCTCTGACTTCAAGATTCCTGACTGGTGATGCTAAAAGGTAATCTTACAATCATGCCTACCTATTTCTCCATATCTTTCCAAACTTTTTTATTCTGTTAGTTAGAAACAGAAATTAACGCTGGATTGTCATGTTATGCTTGAATAATAATTATTATTTCCTGATAGACTTATTGGAAAGATTAGCATTGTCTTCAGACTGTTTGTAAGTAAAAGAATTCAGAAAATCCAAATACACACTGCTCCAACTGAGTACATTTAGTAGCTTCAAATGACTCAAATTGTTTGGAAGACAAATATAAAAGGGAAATAAGCATGAATGAAGCCATATTTGTCTTGCATTTTAAAGTGAGTAATTCTTCCACTGATGGGGAGCCTTGCTGTTATTTAACTGTACTTGGATGTTCTAAAAATTGGAATTGCATAGCTAATGAATTTCTTCATCATTCCTGATTTTAAATAACCAAAACTGGTATTCCTATCTGCGAAATTCGCTATCATCATTGCTATGCTTGAATTAAGTTGCAGCTTGCTTTCAATTTATCTTACCTCGTCAAAATAGAAAAAGAAATACGTAAAATTCTTCCATTTGAGCTCTGGGCCAATCACTAATGTCCTATTCAAAATGCAGGACATGTAGCATCCTAGAAGCATCATTCTTGAATAAACAGAAAAGATAAACGTGTTCATTAAGGTCAAGTAAATACTGTGAATATCTGACAGTGACTTAAACCTGGGAATTTTTAATTCTTTTTGGTTTTCAGAAGTTTCATCTACAGAAACTATCCTACTGATGCATTCTAGGTAGGAAAAATACTAACAAATCATTCAAAAGTCTGTGGCTTCATAGCATTTCCTGTTTTGCCAAGAAAAATGTTCCAAAATCACTTTTAGTGGATGGGTGCTATCATTTTACAGAATGCAGTGCCAAACAGTATATAAAGACATTGTATGCCACTAATTATCAGGCAGGAATGTGAGGTTAGGGAAAAAGGTGTTGGAATGCAGTAATGAGTATAGAAAAGACAGCATTTATTTTGACAGAAAAATTAGCACACCAAAGATTCAATTCTGCAAGTGTAGCACTGTGTGTCTTAAACTTGCCAATAATTTTAAGAACAATGGAGTATTTCATTCCATTTGAAATCCCCTGATTAAAAATGTGGGGGGAAAAAAAAATGAAGAAAAAAACCCAAAATGCTCCTTGATTTATGTAATATGTTCTACGCAAAAAACCCCAGTAAAACTAAAACTTCGGACCATCATAGATATTTATGTGTAAGGAAAGGATAGTTGCATAATCAATGCCTTCCTTCATACATTTTCTATCTGTTGTATACACCACTGTTTCTGTACCAATGCACAGTCATTTTATTTAAAACTTTAATTAAAATTTTTAGTAAAAGGCATAGTTTTTTGTGTTCAAAAAAGTCCTGAAAATTGCAGAAGAAAAGATAACTTATACTGCTATGAAATTCCTCCTAGCCTTACTTCACGCAATCATCAAAAGCACGAGATATCCATTATTAAGTAAAAAAAGTAACATTTGACTAAAAAACACATTTCAGAGTTCTAAATATACTGTGAAACAAAGTTATTTAAGACATTCCAGAAAATTAATGTAAACCCCCTAATACCAATACTATTAAAAAGATTTTATAAAACTTTTCAAATCATTGTAAAGATCAATAAAGTCTCTTTAAACTTTCTGTGAAGTCTTGCAAACTTTCAGCCTTTGGTACACTATTTCATTTCTATATAGTCTGTTTTATGAATTTATAACATAACAACAGCAAAACAGGCAAAAACAATAAGAATAAACCCAAATTCTTAAGGCCTTATTTTTTCACCCTTTTCCCCAAGCTGCATTTACTGGCTTTCTTCCTTTCCTGAATTATAGTCATGATACTCCAAAGGGAAGGTTCACAGGTTTGCTGTGAGTAATTTTGCTATGTATGGTTTCTACTTCAATATATTAGATTTTAAAGTCTGCAGTGCCAAAGAAATCAAATGCTGAGAAACTGCACATTATTAAAAAAAAATAAACCACAAAAACCAAAAACCAAAAGCCGAACAACGCTTACCATGCTATTTGTTTATTCCTTTCAATGATTTATGACTTAAATGAGATATTAAAGTTTGTATTAAATGGCATCTACACAGAGTACAGACTAGGAAATTAAGGCAGCCATACTGTCAGTCAACACACAGAGACAGTATTGCTCTGTTGATGTCCACACAAAGTCCTACTGAATTTCAATGAACCTCCTTGCATGATTCCACATAGTCAGCAGTGTGTAGGACTAGGATTTGGTCAGGCTTTGGTTAGGAGTCACTGATCAGCTTCAGGCCTACCATCTTGCAGTGAAGTTCATGAAGACAAAGCTCACCAGTTGTGAAGGCTGCATCCATGTTGTATGCATTTATGATCTTGGATTCAGCCTGCATATTAACAGAAAATACCAAAATTGCTGTGCCTTGATCTAACAGCACTTACCATACCAGAGTTCCATGAAAGGCGCATGAAGAATGGTTGCTTACGTAATGTTTTCTTCCCTCGTGAATGTAACACCTAGAAGCATGCAAGGTGCATGAAACAAGGAATAGATATCTTACTATAGAGTTGACTGCTTGCCATTTTTTATCAGATATTTTTCATTCACAATAAAAGTGGTAATTTTTTCTAGAATGTATCCCAAAAGAAGGCATCAGCTGTTTTCTTTGGGCCGAGATATTATCATGATCAAAAGCTTGGGTGGGTTGGGTGTAGAAGGAAAAAAGCCAATCTTAGTAAAAATGAAGTATGAAGGAATATCTAAACCACAAGATCAATAATATTAAATCCTGGGGAGCTATAAAGAAGGATATCTAAAAATCACATTCAAATTAATTAAATCAATCTCATTCAGGTTTCTCTTATGCTCATCCCTAAATGTTTATAATTAGCTAGCAACATAAGAAATAAGGGAAATTAGGCAACATACACTGTTTTTCTTTCAGTGACTTTCTCAAGAACCTAAATTGCCAGAAAAACTATGCTCAATATAACAAAAAAATAAGTTCTGTGGCCATCCTAAGGTTGTCTGCAGCATTTTAATATGGTTAAATCTCTATACCCTTGCTTGCTTACTTCTAAATATAGCACATTGTTTTGCTGTTAAAAATAGGCGTCTTTATTAATCACGCACTCAGTAAAACGGCAACATGCTGTCTCTTCTTGCACACAAAATGTGTCATACCTTCTAGCAACCAACAGACTTGGGAAGAAAATAAACCTGAGGCAACTATTTACAGTGATCTGCAGTAAGCACTTCATGGTTGTTTTTTTCCACATAGGGAAGAATGTTCCATCTGCTTCAGGTACAAAGGGATTCCTCAGATATGATAAAACTTCATCACTGAAATAATGTGCCACTTGTAATACAATGTACAATTGGAAAATACTGCCAAAACCCCAGCTGCTGTAACTCTCAGTGGAATTGTGCCAATTTGCGATCGTTAGGGATATGGTCCCAGTGGTGTAAAATGCTACATGATAAAATAAGATACAATATTGTTGATTCACTCTTTCTTGCTATAATAACCAGCAATATATCCAGAAGGTTTTATCCATTTTTCCCTAGAAATATGGCAGCAGTGTATTGCTCAAAGCACTACTTTTGAGGGTTGTCTTTCCTTCAGCTAGAAGTATTCTCAGAAAGGCAGGAAAACCCATGCTAGAGTGAATTGAAGTTAAATGCTCAGAAACATGATCAAAACTGGTATCTTTTTGCAAGGTTTGACTTTATATTTTTATAAAATAATGTCTTGGAAATATTGTGACCTAAACCAAAAATTAAAAAGGACAATGAATATTCTTAACAAAGAAAAATAATTCTCCTTCACGTTTTACTTCATAGAAATAGAAAGCATTTAAATTAGAATCCTTTGGTGATTAAATTAGATTGTAAGCCAGAAACTTAATGAGTAATAGGACAGATGCCCTTTGTATTTCACAGTTCACACTATTGAATGTGCCACTCGCTACAAAAAAAAACAGTTGACGGTATTTGAGGGAAGTAAACAGTCAGTCCAAGCCCAGTAATCCAACATGTAATAACATTTGCCTGCAAATCGGGAGCACTTAGCTATAACTGATGTGCTGAGAGAAAGCAAACCCAGAACATTACTTGAGATTTCCACCAGAGACCATCTGATTTTGATGTCATCTCAAGATATGTTTGTTTGGCAGAACAGCCATTTTGCTCTAAGTTATGTAGACAGTTAGTATTAATTTAAACATAAAGTCACTAGCAGATATTAAACCAGTGAATCTGCCTCCTCTTAGCATGTGTGAAAGAAAAATTATGTGGAAACAATCCAGTGACTGTAAACTTCTAAGATCTTTTTTCCTTTTATTACCAATCATTAATCTGAGGGATGTCACCCAACAAATTATTTAGCTCTTGATCTTTAGATAAGTATCATCATTTTATAGATGATTTTTAATTTCTCTTTGGCTAGTGTTGCTTATAAAGTTTCTGAAGTAAATGTTTTTATGGCTTGTTTTTAGGCCTAACAAATCTTCACCCTGCAAGCAGTGCAGTGTAAAAATGCCTGAAAGACTGGATCCTAGAGAAGTTAGCCCGTATTCTTTCCCATTTAGCTAAAGCCCCAAACCAAATCAGTTTACCTCCAGAGAAATGTGCACTTTAATCAGATTATTCTTGATCAGGTTTATGTGCCTAGTGCTAACTAGCACTCAAATACTTGAGTTTACCATTAAAGCAATATCACGGAAAAAACTTACATTAAATATATTTATGTTAAATACAGGTGCACACAAATACATATAGAGATCATGGACACATAGATTAAAGAAATGGTTTGCTAGTACAGCGCTTTATGAAAAATTTAACCTAATAGTGGTGGAAGTGTGTGCAATGTGTGCAGTGCAACAAACTGAATGGCAATTATCACTGATCAATTAGAGGACACTCTTTAGATAAGAATAGAAGAGGCGGAATGAATTCTGCAAATTTTGGTTTCACCTTTCAGAAATTCTATTAGCAAGCCTCAAAAACAGGATTTTTGCCATATGTGCTGATGAGATTTTAATACTAATAAGCCTTATATACAGTTAGTACAAAGAAATGTCATTTACCAGCAAAGATCACCCTGTGATTAGAGATTAAAATACATTTTTTGCTGTGTTATATGTCCGGGTACACAGAAATCAGCCACTACCTTTTGCTGTTATTAAATTGCTCTTATGTTTCCTAGTGAGGAACCAGGCAGGTGATTAGAAGTCCTGATCAGTGAGATTATTGATGCTGGAAATGTTGCACCTAACCTTTTTTCAGCTTTTTTAAGTGGAAGAAGTGAAGAACCTACTAGGAACAGAATGGGAAATTCCTCCATATGGCAGCAGCTTGGAGGTGAGAGGAGTAATTGTTATTGCTGCCCACTGAGACTAATGGCTTTGGTCCTGTGTTACGGCAGTGCCAAGCCTCCCTTTGTGCCAGGGTCTATTCAAAAATGGAAAGACAAGACAGTGACAGCCACAAAATGCTTGTATTTTCCCATATGAACCAGGACCTCCTGTCAGGGCACTGCAGAGGAAGGATGGGGGGGATAGTTACATGATAAGTATTTTCTTGCCAGCATCAGTCTTGGAGTCCTGGGATATACAATGGACTAGCAAAGTGATAAGCAAAATCTTGAGACAGAGATCTGCTCCCACATCAGGGGAGAATGACTGCTTACAACTGTGTGAGAGCAGGGAATACTGCACCTCATTAATAGCATTCTTGCAGGACAGAGGTCTGCACAAAAATCCTCATTTTCCATATCCAACCATGATGTAATACCAATATTTTAACACTAGGGTGAATCCATGCAACTGAAACTTTGACTGTTTAATGCACAAGCAGGATTATCCTCTATACAGCCAGCCAACACTACACCACTTTCCTAAGGCACTTATAATTTACAAAAGTGAAAAAGTGCTGTATTTCTTCATTTGTAGCAAGAAGCCAACTTCACAGCGTTCACTTTTCACAAGAAGACTCTCTGATAATCATGCAGAGCAATTGGAGTCACAAAGACTCCACTCCTATGGAGCCAGAGGGATCTACTAATATCACTATGCATACCCTCCTGCTGTCTCTGCTAGTTCTTCCCTCCCCCTATAAATGCTATTCTGACTTTTTGCCACCACCAGTTGCTTAGTTTTGACATTGTCAAGTAGATATAAGAACAGAGGGTATGTGTAAAGGGAAGGAATGTTGAGCACTGTTAGGATAACGAAGGGACAAATGTTTTATTTTCTCATGATCTATGAACCTTAATTCTTCAATAGTTTGCCCACAAATCCAGAGTTTATTCAAAATGCACATATTGATCACTAGCAACTCCCCTTAGCAGACTTGGTTCTCCTTATTGGGTAGGAACTGTGCCTTCGTCCATCAGTTTAGTCCCAGACATTCCCCTCTGCCCTTTATGCAGACGCTAAGAGAACGGCCTATTCTGTAACTTTAATGATACATTTGCTGCTTGCTGCTCTAGTTCGTCTGTCCTTGCTGTGGGGCTTTTGCCAAAACACTTAAGAAATGTATAAATGTCTTCTCTACACAAACACTGTGTTTTTATGGCCTAGTACCAAATTTATCTCAGGCAGAGTTCTTCATATTCACACAAGATGATAAAAGGTTACAGATACTTGACCAGCTTGAAATAATGAAACATATAAATTGCTGGATCTGAGGACATTTTGTCTCCAAAGATATACAAAGTAGTTCTAAGAGCTGCTCTACAGAGCTTTGATAACAACTCAGGTGGATAATGTTCCTAATGAAATTAGGCCTAATCTGGATGTTCTCTTTGACATAAATACTCCCACAGACCTCTAAAAAGAAAGGAAATAGGGGCCCCTGGAACAGGACTTTCGCATTAAATACTCAAGATCTTCTCCCATTTTACCTACGCTGAACAGAGAGTTAATCTAATACCAGTATTGTTTATGTTACATGAATAGAATTGCCTCATGTGGGCCCCAAAAAATATGCAAAATTTGCAATTGACTATATTAACTAGTCTTGCTAACAGGTATACTACAGTTAGATATGGGAGTCACCACGATGTTTTTTTTCCAAGTATGGTCAAGTTTGGCTTCTCATTTTCAGCATATAGTATAAGGCCACAAAAGCAAGCAATTAGCCTACATGCTAAGGCATCCCAATATCTCTACTCAGGGAATTAATATTGCCTTATTTCAAAAATAATTGCCTGGAATTGTTATGTTACTTTGCCCTAGATATTGAACCCAAACTCTCCATACCTAATCAGCAGGTTTTCACATTTCCCATCTGCTGTAAACTGGGTTTCAAAAAAAGAGAGCCCATGTCTCCTCAAACATGTATCAGTTTGGGCCATGCCTGAATTATACAGTATGGAATAAGAAGTCAATGTTATGCAGCTGTAACAGACTCCAAATAATAGGCATTATTGGATTAATAATCAGCAGTTATGGAAGTGTCACTTAGCATGCTGATATTACTACAATTGCTTTGGTAGTACTAAGCAAATGGCAGTAATGTCATGCACCAGCAATAAAACACCACTGTTGATGAACAAGGGCAAACCTGCACACATTAAGAATGAGGGAGCAAGTGGACATAAAACTGGATGAAAATATAGAAGAGGGTTTTTTGCATTTGCTAAGCTGCCAGAGTAACAAAACAGTTCATATCAAGACAAGGAAAACAACTGAGTACTCATAAGAGAAAAAACAAATGTGTGGGATGATAGTTGCTGCTGAGCTCTTTATTCCTCCCAATCAGCACCAGTACATGGAAGAGCTAGTACCACAGCAGAGAGCAGTGAGAATTCCCCCAAGATCAACAGCAAGATAAAAGATATTAATTAGAACTTGAAATAAAATGTGCGGACCCATAAATGAAAAAATCCTGACAGAACTCTGTGAAGGGAGAGTAAAAGGCCAACTCACCCTGATGTCTTTATTCAAATGACACCCTAGAGCTGGAGTGAGACACCGTTCAGGTTGAGTGTGGGTAGACAAAGCTGACCCATAGACAACTGACACATAAGTAGGCACAGTAAAACTTACCTTCTGGTGCTCTAAAACGTTTCAGGACAAAAATTATATGATCATAACACAGGGATAACTGTAACAATTGCTGACCATTCAAACCAAGCTGCACATTCTGGACTTCCTGCTGAAATCCCAGAGAATTACTAGCTTGTAAATACTAGCAAGTACTAGCTTGCATTAGATCTCAGTCATGCACACTGGTGCTTTTTGGCTTAACAGGAGACTACTCACTGTGTATTTAGCCACAGGAAAGTGAACAAACAAGCTTACCCTGTCACACTTAAACAGTATCTTAGCTTTGCCCTTCAGTGAAAGCAACTCATAGCTTGCTGCTTAGGTGACACTGGCACTGTATCTTTTATTCAATTGCTGAATACCACCTATGTTTGAAAAAATAAATCATTTCTCAGTATAGTGCATCCTACACCACGCTACTCAATTTTTCATGACTTGGGAAAAAAAAACAGAGAGGCACAGACAGAGGAAAGGTTTCTTTTTTAGTTGAAAGTTCAGGAATGTTTTCCCAATCCAGGCAGACTATGCCCTTAGCTAAGCAGCTGAAGAATAGCCAATCATTAGGACTTTTTTTTTTCCCTTTTTTTATCCCTTTGCTTGCCCAGAGAGATAGCACGCCCCTGTGGGGCCTCACTTGTAACTCTCTGACGAAAGCTGAGCAGCCTTCTGAGCCACAAGATGAGATAAAGCTGCAGCTATGAGCCGCAAGGCAGAAATTCTGGCATCTTTCCCTCCCACAAACCTCCATTAAAGGTCAAGCAAACTACTTAGGCCTGCTATTACACAGATGAAAGAACAGTTTTGCGACATAGATGATATATGCAAATAGATACATAAAACAGGAGAGACAATTGAGTCTTCTTGATTCCAGTTAGCAAAACACAAAAGGACAACTTTCACACTGGACTCCATTTCTGGAATGCTTTGCAACCTTCTAATCTCAAAGACTTAAAGTTAGGAAAAGATGCCTTGTCACACGTTGCCTAAGATCAGTGACTACAGCAGTAAATTCATTCTCTTCCTTTTTTTTTTTCACCTCCACCTGTACTTTATTAGGTTCCAGTGTGACAAGTTCTGTCAATAAAGGTCATAGTGTGCGGGAGTTTGACAGAAGCAGTCTGCAGTTCTCAAGACATACCAGAGACAAAAAAAAAAAAAACAAACAAACAAAAAAAAAAAAAAAAAAAATAAAATAAAAACCCCTAGACCTAACTTTTTCAGTCATACCACTACAATAGAAAGTAGAAATTAAGAAAGGCATATAACCTGGTAAAGGGTCAAGTTTTAAAACATTAAAGGTAGAGTTTGTGCTATCTTCTGAACTGAAGCCTACTACTCCTAGGGCAGAGACTTGATATTGCTTCTTAAAATACTCATATAGTTCCATTTGGGAAGCTACAAATGAAATTAAGATATAGAACAACAGCCATACTAACTCACATATTTTCCATTTTAAAATAAGTATTAAAGATTGCTTTTTTGTTTCCCTCCACCAACAGAGTGCTACTATACAGCCAAGAGAAGACAGAGGCTGCTGCCTGCTTCCTAAGATCCACTTGAACTGCAGAACCACTGCCTTTTAATTAGAAAGATGTACTAAAGCACAGGGACTCAAAGCAGCTATATCATTGCTCTTCTATGAAGCAGAGATGATATGACAATTTAACATAGTAGGTTGATATCTCACTACTCTTCAAGTCTGGTCAGTTTGTTTATGACACAGGCATTATAGCAAACAAACAGATCCACCTGGCTGTAAGTTGTCTTCTGCCTACAGCAAACACCAGAAGGTAAAAGGAGGATACTTTCAGTTCTCTGGGAGCAACCTCTGTAGTACCTGTGCCCTTGTCTCTTCAGGTGATTTCAGAGGCAGGTTTTCATAGTGAGTATGGACTTTCTCAGGCACAGTCTGTACTTCTACCTAGGAATTTTAACTAAGCAGAAATTAAGCACTCTGAACTTTGTCTACATTGTCCAGTAAGGCCAGGCATGTGCTTACAGAAGTGCATGAAGAGCAGCTCTAGTGCACGTGCACAGCCTCTGGATTCACACACACAGGGACTAAATGCGACAAAAGGTAGACACATTGCATATATTGCCCACGCTTCTGTGCACATGTAGTGTATAGTAAGACCTATGCAGGACACTAAGAGCTACAAATATACTGCATACTTGTGCACAATTTCCATTTAGGAAATTCAAGGGGGAAAAAAACAGGCAACCAAATAAAAAGCCCAAATGTAGGTTGCTCTATGTTCCTTTAACAGCAGGCCTAAGATGTCATAATTTTTGGTATCCTAAAGAATACAATCTATAGTCCGTTTACATCCATTTTATTCATGCTAGTATCATGTCATACTACCCTTCATTCAGTGTTTGCATTTGGTATTGGCAGCAAGATCAACTCTCATGACTCAGATGACGCTACACTCCCTTGTCCAGTATGGTCAAGTAGAGATAGTAGGGGCTGGTACCTGATAGAGAAAAAATACTAAGTTAAACTGGCTGCATCTCAATTTAAAAAACATTGGAGAGAAGTTTACAGGTTAGAGGACGCATCTGAAATACATGGGGTCTGTTTGCTGAAGATATACATCTACTGTCAGTTTAAGCTGTCAGTAGCAGTTAAAAAAGAAACACCTTGCTTGGTTAGACAGATACAGCCTTTGCAGTGAGAACTGAGGACCAGAACAGCATTCACAGAAACCTCTCCTTTTTTAAGTTCTATCCCATAGTAAGAGGACATAGAACCTAAAGTTTTGATAGCAGCACTCACAGAAACCTTTCCTGGTTTAGGTTTTATTCCCTAGTGGGTGCTTCTTACTTGAGCAAGAAGTAGCTCAAACCTCTTTGTGCTTTCTTGCAGGACATCTGAATAGATAGTGCATAACTGGACTAACCACATGCATAAATCTGAATTTTTTTCCCATGACATTATTCAAGACTGTACAGGTTTGTTACCATTAACTTAAGAAACTGATGTTAAAATGCAAATAACTCTTTGCATAATCTTGCTTATTTACTCCGGAACTGTGCAACAAACTGTGCTTAAAATTCCTATCCCTATTTTCTCTAGATGGTAGGTGCTTATGCCTTCTACTGCCTTCCTTTTACTCAGCATAGACTACAGGTCAGGCTTGGCCTCCCCATTTCTCACATTTCCCACCCATTTCATGCTCACAGCTATTAGCACCTTCTGCATCACATACATACAAATGCTTTGAAACCCAGCTATGATACCCAAAGAAAAGAAAATGAATGCAGTCAGTAGTTGCCATCCACTCTAGAGCTACTGATGTCCCAGGTACTAATTTCAAAGGAGGAACAATCTCTACATAAGCCTCTCCTGTTCTACTTTACATTTGTTATGGAGAAATATTTTGTTGCTCTGATACTATTGCATGGTCCCATGCAATAGGTCACCACTCTGTAAACAATTAAATCACATTCAGAGGCTTGGGTATTGTGGTTCTGTCTTTTTCAGCCACATCCCTGTTGCCACAAACTCTATCTGTACAAAGATCTCACTGGAATTTAATGAGATTTCTTACTGATGTGGGGATATGTCTGATAAGGATTTTTTTATTTTTTTTTTTAAAGATCAGGACCTCTTACGTCAGTTTACACTTACTCGTGGGTGTGTAGGAGTCCATCTTTCATAACTCAGCTCATTAAATGACATTTTAGCTTATCCAATAACCCAATGTGCTCTTTTCAGCAGGAAATACTTTATAAGGTCCACATCCTGCCATCAGCCTAGGCACTGATCTCCCACTTGAAAACAGTAGAGAGGTCTGTGTAAAATATCATTGACAGGATATGGGTAATCACTGATCTTTTTCTAGCCAGCAGTAGGAGTAGAAATATGCTGGTTTTCTCATATTTAGCAGTTATTTGGACTGAACTCATTATTTACCTGTATGTTATTAAGGGTATTTGAAAAGGCTTGTTTTCTTCAAATCCCTGAAGGGGAAGAGATCCACGCCAAGTCTACCCACACATAATTACATATTTCTACAGCAGAACTGTTTCAATAAAATTTCCTTGCTTCAATGCAGGGATGGAGAAAAACTTGTCTTCTTGCCAACTACAGGAATCCGGAAAAAAAAAAAAAAAAAAGAATAAGTTTTGCTAACTTCAGTTCTAAAAAACGTTGCTATGTATCAAGATTCTGTATTTATTTATCAACTGAAAATTTCAAGAGTCAAGACTAAAGTATTGCTTCCTTAGGCCTAAGACTCTAGTAGCAAATAAATCGTAATGCAAATACTGACGGGATATTGTGCAAGGTTAGCAAGGCTTTTATGTGGATATACTTCTCCAAAGGCACTGTTATGTTATCCCTGTCAACTGTTTATTGGTTTGTGTTAAATCACTTTTGAAAGCTCTTGAAGAAGCCCAAAGAGAAGAGGTAGCATCTAATCACAGCAAGTGATCTACATTTTTCAAATATATTCAAATACCACTTACAGTCAGAAAGGGTAAAAGAGTAGAGAAAGGGAAGATTTCCCAAATCCTAATTTCAAGTCTATGGCACCAAATTATGAGTGATTTTAAGATATACTTAATATCACTGCTTATCATAAGCTTAACAGCATTAAAGGGATGCATGTAGCTGGAGGAGTGGAGAGATTTCTCCTGTTCCCCTTCTGAAGGCATATGCTTACTTAAGAATATCACCTTTCATTTTTGAAAAGTTTCTAAACCTCAGAATTACAGGAAGCTCTTCAAAGTGTGTCTTCAGTACAAAGAAGGAAAATTAAAGACATTCACATGTTAAAAAGAACACAATGTTTTTTTACTAGAAGAAACTAGAGGAGGGAATAGCTGATAGATGTTTACAGGGCTGAGGTTACCAGTGCAGGGTCTATAGTCAGTTCTCTCCATCTGCAAGACAATCTTCATGAAAACAGGATGCACAAAGGAGATAGGAAGATAGAAGACAGGAAAAAAGGGGGAAAGGTGGTAACTGAAGGAAACCTTACTCCTTTAGTCATATTCTTGACTAAAGAATCATTTAGGCTGAAAGATACATTTAAAATCATCAAATCCAACCATAAAAGAGAAACAGTTGTTTCTTCTGTGTGTCAGTGACACTAGATAATGATCCGCGGTGCAACACACAAAAATAGAAAAGTACTGTTTGTGCATGGTAGCTCCTCCCTGAAAAGCCCCTCTCTGGCTCCTCCTCGGTAAAGTCCCAACCCTTCGAGACCTTTCTAGATATAGCTGGCCACTTCTTCTGATGTAGGCTGGCCCCCTACATCAGAATCAGTGTGCTTTTTCGCTAGTATAAAAGCCTGAGCCTCATGTGTTGCGGGGAGACAGACTCTCATAGCACCCAGGTTAACGTTGCCTCCATAGGGATGCCCGCTGATGTTGAGCCTGCCACCTCGCACTGCAATGATGTTTCTTGGAGCTGGTTTCCTGATCGTCGTTACATGGTCCTTGGGGTTGGTAAGATAACCAAACATCAGAAATATCCTTTACTTTATCTTTTGTTACCTCTATATTTTCCCTGTATTAATAAACTAGTTATGATTCATTATTGTGTTGCATTTCTCTCAACCTGGAATCCTCAAACTCCGGAACATTCTGTTATGACCCTCCTTGTCCTTTTGCAGAAAATGGCCCATGCAAGTACAGGTAGACATTGTGATGGGGAAAGAGCATATCTCAGATACAAGGGAAAGCATGCCACCTGAAAACACATGATACTTTCAAATTGGCATCAAATCATATGGTAAACTATTGACATAAGCAGTGCAGCCCATGCAAAAGAAACAGATCTGGTAAAAAAAAAAATTAAAAAAAAAAATTCCCTTATACAGGTTCACCAGACTCACAAAATACCCAGCAGTGCATCAAAAATAGATGTAGAGATATAAGCCAGTAAAGAGAATCAACCTCCTGCTGCATATGTAATATAACTTTTACTCAAGCAAATAGAACTCAGATACAAAAACCCCTGTCTGTCTCTTACCACACAGTTAGGTTCCTGAAAAGGTAGAAAAAAAAGCCTGTGGGAAATGGAGAAAGAGAGACAGAAATGCTTACATCAAATCACCATCTTGTGCTTCATATTAGAGTCCAAATACTAAATTCATGTATCTTTCTACCTACCTTATTCTTGTATGGACTACTTGCTCTTTGGTTCAGTGAACTGAACTGGCTCACGTGAGTTAGGAAAAGGCTAGGCTGCATACTGAGAAAAAGAGGATGAGAAGCACGTACATCTCTTTCAGTACCAGTGACGTACTAGACCTGTTTATCCAATCGACTTGAAATGCCAATTAATATTTCACAGATCAAAGTCAACTGGATTGGATCGTGAGAGTGTATCTGTGCATTTTCTATGTAACCTTGATTAGCCCCAAATTGATCATTAAATTAACAATCGAGGTAAGAAAATATGATCAGTTTCAAATTCTTTTGCCTTGCAGCACGTCTAGAGTAGAAATTTTCTTAATCAGACAGAACAAACACTTAAAAGTTTTAAACTTTAACTTAAAACTTTTTAACTTAAAAGCATTTTGAACTAACTTACAAGTTTATTGTATTGAAGCTGCAGTTCATGTTTACCAAACAGATATCTCAGTTAAAGATATCTATACCGTTTACCAAAGTTTCTTGTCCCTGTAGAATAGCTGGCAGAAGAACATATCCCCAGTACTGCAGCCATCGTCACTTGGCGAGATTTGTCTGAATCCACTCAAAAGTCACTGAGCTGGTGGCTGGGCAGGTTGCAGTGGCATAAAGATAAATGTAGTGTTGTACCTTGTACAGCCAGTACACAGAATAGTTTGTGCGTGACTACACAGGCATGCACAACTAATGTCATACATATAGTGCACGGCTTTTGTCCAGCCTCTAAGACTTAGCATAATATTGTTCTTTCCCATTTCTGAAGAAGATACTGCAAGTCTCACAGAGTTCTGCTGACAGGCAGGGTATGCAACAAAATGACCATACACTAGCTGTATAACATGCGCGGTTTATTAAACAAACACACTAAAGTGAATAAGCACAATAAAGAAAGCAAGCCTACTAATGCAAATCAGTTATATATCTCTCTATATCTAGTAAATAAGTACAATAAAGCAAATCATATATATATGTATAAGTAGAGTACAGAGGAAAATTTGCAATGCATGAAATCATCACTGCATAGAGATAACAGAGATCAAGAAGAAATACATCACCAGTCACCACTGAATCATCATCCAGGCCCACACTTTAAGATGGGAAGCCCCTTTGCAGCTGATGCCAAGAATCTCAGGTAACTGGGAAGATTCCTACACGGTGCGTCCACCCCTAGATGGGACTTCAGATTCGGCTACAAAAGGGTTCTGTTTTTATACCCTTAGAAAAACAACTAGCCATGCAGTTTCTCATGATCTCTCTGTTGTCCATGCCAAGAGTGTTGGCCAGGCACCATGGTGTGGCCAAGTATGGAGGTCATAGAGCAGCTGCACACATATGCTTTCCTGCCTTCTTCCAGCAAATGGTCATGATGAACATAAACATATATACTCCACCAAACACACTGTGTCAAAAAACATAGAATCATAGAATAGTTAGGGTTGGAAAGGACCTTAAGATCATCTAGTTCCAATCCCCCTGCCATGGGCAGGGACACCACACATTAAATCATGTCACTCAAGATTCCATCCAACCTGGCCTTGAACACTGCCAGGAATGGTGCGTTTACCGTTTCTTTTGTTATGTCTCTCAGTCATGAGAAGGAATCAACTTCCCATCCATTACACACAGATTTGAGATCAGGGCCATATTCTGATTATTAATTTTACAGGCTTCCTTCCTAAAACTGTCATGGTTTGCAAGAAAGAACTTTGACCCCAGCAACCTCTGGCTAAGTCTGATCCTCACAGGCCTACCACTCCCCTGAAAACAATCTGCAAAACAATGACCACCTTTCTTTTTCCATTTATTTGAGACAGGATGATCACAGCCTGCTATGCAAACTTCCAAGTTTTGCCTTGGTGTTTTGAATCAACTGATTTTCATATCTAAGTCATCAAAAATGGGCTTTTCAGTTGATTAAATTTTACAATGCTAAAAACCAAACGCACAAAAAAAAAGAAAAGGAACAAAACCCCCCCAAACAAACCAACCACCACAAACACACACTACGTCACTGGTTGGATAAAAGTACCATCACCATGACGTATCTGAGGTATAAGTTATATAAAAAAAGGAGCCGTTGTTATTTGGACTAAACAAACCAGTTAGATAGTGCAAGAACTACCATGGAGCCTTCAACTCAACCTGAAAGACCCCTTATCTCTGACAAGTTATTCTGAAGAACCTGGATTAATGAATCTTACTTTTTATCTGGTTTATGTTTGATGATGGATTGGCTTCAATGTATGGAAATTTCTGACCCACCCTTGCTTCCAATGAGCTCTTTTCCCCACAGCTCAGCATTGTAATGTTTTTCATTTGTGTGAACTCGCCAGTGCCTACAGCAATCATTTGATCAATTTAAGCCAACATCAGGAGTGGAAAAAGCAGTCCCATCCTTCTCTTGTACTGGTACAAACATTCATACCACCACACAATAAAAATGGTTTGGACTAAAATTATTTTTTTTACTATTCTTTGGTGAGTTATAGTATAGTTTAATAGGAGAAAGTTGCCCCACCTCTAAGTAAGTTGGACATATAAGAGAAATAAACCTAGAGTTAATGAGATTTAAACAGAACCTGACTTAAACAGATGGCAATCACTATGAAATACATCTATTTTTTTTGTTTCTTTACGGAAGTTTTTGGAGTATGTGAAAATAGCAGGCATGTGAGATTTAAGATAAACCTGAGTCAGACACATTAGGCTGAAGGTCATTTTCCAGTCATAAGAAAAATATATTTAAGTGACTAAAATAAACTTGTCAGGGCATAACATGTAAATAATCACAACTACCATATGATAAGAAATGCCATGGTCCAAGATGCAAAGGACAGAACACTGCTGGGGAGTCATGCAGAGACCTACTGAAGAGATTTGCCATGTCCAGCGGGTCAGAAGCAGGCTTTTATTAGTGAGAATTTGCATGGATTGTTGCCTGTGCTGAATCCAGTAGATACTTTTAAAATGTGTGATAGTTGTCACTCTAGTACATCTCACAACCAATAACTTAATCTTAAAGAAATGGAGAATAACCTTTTGTTATTGTTACTGTCCTAACCTACCATTTCTGCACATCCTCTGTACTATTATCCTGCTTTGTCTAGCAAAATTCAGAATTAACAAGATTAAATGATCCTGTGTGCACATTCATTAATAATCAGACAGAAACACTTTCCAGTAGATGGCTGAAAATTAAGGAACTTTTACTCTTTTGGCAGGCAATAAATAGGAAAAACTTAAGTGAGCCAATGCAAAAATGTCAAGCTGTTGTTATCAGAATAATAAAAATGTTGTGGAAACACGCTTTTTTATTGAATTATGATGAGGAATGGGATTTTTTGTTGCTTTTTGTTTTTGTTGTTGTTGCTTAAGAATTTATGGTGTTGGGAAAGACACTCAGTATGAGTCCATGAATCTTCTCTTCCTCATCTGTTATGATTTTTTTCCTTTTTCATTTGTTGCAACTTATAGAAAGCCCTCTAGCACAACTTGGAAAACTCATCGCCTGAAACAATCAAAGTTCATCGCTGTCAGAAAATGTTCAGAGGAGGCTTGGTTTGGCTTTAAACTGCATGCAAATCATTTTTCTTGGTCTTAGCACAGAATTTAATTGGATTCACTCTCAGGATCTTTCCATTTGCAGCTCTGAAAATTCCATCAGCATAATTTTTTGCAAAATTTTAGAAACACAGTTTTGTATTCGTATATTCTGTGTCTTTGCAAAGTGCTGAAATGAGTTACCTATGTCTATGATAAATGAACTTCAAAACTGTAATGGAAAGTTGTTACTATTTTTAAGGGTTTAAAAATAGTAACACAAAGGCACAGAAGTATAGTAACTGTTGATACTCTGGTTTCACAGCAGCAAGATTTAGATGAGATATTGCTCTTCACTCATTGTTTTGATCAAGCTCCCCAAAAGGCAAGTTTCATTAACATGTTAAAAACCTGCAGTTACCCACACCTGTCTTCATGCACAACCCAACACTCCTTCCATAGGGTGGATTTTTTAAAGGGGAGGTGTACTTACACAGAAGAAATCATTTTGCCCACAGTTGAACTCCCAAGCAGCCACATGATAGTTTTAGCCCGGTATCAACACTAAGTTTAAAAAAATCCTTGTAAGAGATCGTTTACTAACTAATGCTCAGGGCCACTTTAACACATTTAGGTGTTGTTTGGTTTTTTTTCTCTAGCATTGTCCATGAGAAGAACTAAGCTTGACACTCTCTCAGTACTACCTAGTGCAATAGTATGGCTTTGGAAAAACATTGTAAATTTGACAAAATTGAAAACTCTGAAATCTTGACACCTCAAGCTCAGTGAATTTTTTTTACATTGTGTTTGGTAGAGCTCAGGTTTCACTACCTGTTACTGTGTGGTGGAATAAGAATTTATTGGTTAAACAAGACTCTTCTGGATTTTGAAGATGACTTATTGAGTCACTGAATACAAAGGTAGGAGATAGGAACATTATATGGAAGGCAATGCAAGTTAATCACTGGCACACAACACAGGAACTCAGAATCAGCACTACTGGTTTCATTGCCAATCCTATACGTGAAAATAGACCTTTGACAAGGTCTGTTTCATCTCAGAAATCAATTCTCCCAGTCCATAAAATGGACATATACCTTTTCAGGGTGCTTCAAGACGCCTGTCTTCAAATATATATCACCACATTCTTGCCTCAGATTTCATTTTCTGTACCATAAAAATCAATAGTTACTTCCTGCTACTGTTTACTTTCTACACTGATGTCAAAAAACATGCATTCCTTGTTCCAAGTTTGTGATTAACTCCAGAGAGCTCTATTTGCTTAAACACAGCATGAAGGTGGAACGGGGGGAAAGGGCAGGTTTTCCTGACCAATGTTTTGTTTTGTAGATTCCAAGCACCAGGTCTAGAGAGGTTTTGCAATACTGAGCTTTCCAGAAAACCAAAAGCAAATGATCTCTGGCCCTTATTTCTCTGTATAAAATATCTAACTTTTTCAAGATCTCCAGCTTGAAGTGTAATGTCTGCTTTCCACGTTGTCTGGAGTTCTGTTTTCTTGAAAGATGGACTTAGGTAAAGCCATTGCAATTACTATGTGAAAAAGTTACCTTGTGCATGGTGTACTAGACCACATCATTTTGGGTGTTAAGGATGATTATAATAATAATGACTTGCCTAATTTGTCAGCTCTATGCTTAATACGTCACCACTCCTGGCTGTTTGGCAACATTAAGTGTAATTAAACACCAAACAGCATAGCAAAATAGCATTAAGTGTACAACACCTTGACGAAAGTGATGAATTTGTGAGGATCTGTCAGTTAAAACAGAGATGGATTGAAAATTTCATGAAATAAAATACAGAATTTATCATTCAAAACTATCTGTCACATTGAAAAAATGCAGTAGGTTTATACTGACATGATAAGTTTATCATCTTTGATATTTAGTTACAGAATATAATACTGACCTGTGGCTGGATTTATCTACTGTGCTGTGAATGATTCAATGTTCTTGGCAAGAAAGGGAAAGCTTTTGGCAAAGAAAGATCTCATCCAGATTTGTAGATCTTATGGGGAAAAGTTGTGTCATCAGGGCAATGCAATATGACATGTTTAAATTTTTTTTAGCACCAATAAAAACATATGCAGGCTAAAGTTGCTATTTTTCAGTTTAAGCTTTTACAATCTTAATTATTTTTTGTTTGTTTTGTTTTCAAAGAAGTCTGCCTTGCTAAAAAATCCTCTTAAAATATGTCTCAAATCCCCTGTGCAGTGACTTTAGTACACCAACAGAGGAGTGCTTATAATCACACACACATAAAACGTTTGTACACAAGACCCAGCTTTGCACACACAAACCATAACAGATACCAAATTTAACAGTTTCTTATAGATCTTGTAGATGTTAAATATTACGTCTTTACTAGTTACATATATGCTCTCTCACAGTAGCTGTTTATGCATTTTTGTTGAAGATATGTGCCATTATGACATTAATATCTGTTTCAAGTACAACCTTTGGCCAAAATAAGGTATTCTCTTCAAGGCACTGTACTGAAAGAGAAATACATCCCCTGTCTACAGCAGAATCAGAGTAGTTATTTTGGTTGTTTGTCTTCAAGATGCTAGTAATTCCCGACAGCTCTTCTGTGTACATTTTAGAATTAACAGTGAGCTTAAAATAGGACTCAAAGAATAAAGCTTATGCTGACTATGGCCATATTTGTATGTAAAGCATCATGGCATTCTGGGAAACATTACATGTACCAGTTGTTAGAAAGCAAACAGAACCCTCTTGACCCTTTTTCTCGTGTACATGTCTATTTAGAGAAAGAACTACTGCCTTCACTCGGTGGAATTGCATTTTGACTGCAGATCACATCATAATTTTTATATAGGTGCAATAGATCTTTGTGATATTACAGGTTCTCTTTGTACCTTCCTGCTGCTCCTATATACTTCAGGACCCAGTACACGTGTCCAGATATATGAATACACACTTTAACGCATGAAAACTGCTGCTGCATTCAAGCACAGCAGACTCCTGAGCCCATAGTCCTTAGAATAGTGCGTTATATTTGATATTACAATATGCATATGACCACAAGAGACCAAATAACTTACTGAGTACCCCATATTAAGAAAAAAATATTTATAACGTCACCATTTTTTAGTGGAATGTCAACATTCCACCAATTGATGTAGCCTATTAAAAATGTTTTGTTTTTCTCTGTATGTCTAATTTTTCTTTCTGGAACGCTACATTATTGCACACAGGAAACATAACATTTAAGAAGCTGGTTAAAAAGGGAGCACAGGATATAAAAAAAGCTTTTTAATTTAGAAGTCTCCGGTGATTTTAATACGGTTCATTGCCAAAATTTCCCATGTGTAGACCACATGAGCAAGGAAAAACTCAAAGGAGATGGGGCAGTATCACATTCATTTTAAGTGGATGGTCTTGTTTCTGGTCCCTATTCAGATATTAAAAATAAACGTTTTAGACAAAGCTTTTGATGTAGCTAAGATTGTGGAGATATCTACTGCAAGACTATTAAAATAAGTAAGGTAAAACAAAATTAAGAGTTAGGCGACACAACAAAGCCATTTGGGGAAAAGAATGGGAAATAATCATTATGAGTTATGTGATTATTATACAAAAATCTATGATTATTCTCAAATGTTCTTGTCAAATGGATTATTGGTTCCTTTTCTCCCCCCTTACTCCCCCTTCCCAGAATACTTTACAGAGACTTGTTGCTCTTCAGAGAAGAGTTTTCAAAGGGTAAATTATAAACAGTAGGTCATTTTTAGCCAAAGTATAGCCATATATAAACACTGGGAGAGTCAATTATTTTCAGGAATCTTTATTGGCCATCAACTGCCCAGATCAATTACAGCACAGGGAAATTGTTTCAAAGCATGACAGTTGTTGGCTATAAAAACACAATGCGACTGAAAGAGTCAAAACCAGCCACAGACTTGTCAATATACTGAATACTCAAATGCTCTTTTGAAAGTCATGGAAATTCTTTACAGCAAGTCATACACTCCCAGTATTTGGTGCCAGCCTTAAGCCTGCAGTACAACTTACATTTTAAGAAGTCTGTCACTGAATTTACATGATACGGAGCATTAAAAAGTGAAAATAGAATTTGTGAGAAGAAAAATCAGTTCTGAGATGGATTATTCTCTTCAGAACTTAAAGAGTTAAGCAAATAGTCCTCCACATTACATATACATGTATCATGATTTAGATTATTACCTAAATCTCCCTTTTCTCAACAATCCCTGCAGTTTAAATCAAGGGACATCTTAGAAACTGTCTGTTCTCAATGGTGACCATCAGCTACCTACTTAGAAAGCTGTTCCCACTTGTTGATCTAGCTAAGCTGGGTGTGACTGGTTGCAGTATCTCACAGACAGAAGGACATGGGTCTGCTCTGCAAGAGCTAGTCTAGGGTTAAAGTTCATGCACCCCTTTCTTCTCTTGAATTCACAAAAGATGGCCATCCTGGACAATGGACTCATTTTTTCCAATGTGTTAATACTATCATTGCACAAGTGGCTGGGCTTTTGTCAGGAATCAGAGCGCCACAGCACCTCCCATTCTATTGGTAGCCGGTGGAAGATCACAGAGCTAGTAGCTTAACATGGTCTTGCTGATTGTGTATTGGTTTCTGTTGGAAGTGACATAAACCCCAGAGAACAGTTTATCAAGTGCCTTATACTTCATAAGAAGTTAGGGTTTGGCCATGAAAATATATCTTGTGACTGGAGCTAACTGACCTGAATAAGTCAACAATCAACAGCCCTTCAAGCTTATTGACTACTGATAACTATTAACGATAATTTTTAACCCAGCAATACACCTGAATTCATTCTTGCTGCTGAGCAACACGGAGATCCCTATCTGATTTCAGATGGATCTGTAGTGAAAGCTATCATTTGTGCATTCACAATAAATGAACCTCTTCATCTTTCCTTAATTTAGCATTTTGCTTTGCAAAAGAAAAATGCTTCCCCATGCAGTCACTACCTCCAATCCCTTTCCAGGAGGTGAGTAGGTTTGTGACCTCCATTATGCTTCAATTTCTTTCTGTGGTGTCCTTTGCCTTGCAGGAGCATTAGCTGGTTGTTTTTCCCATCTTTCAGAAGGCCACCAAGCAGACTTCATGCCTTCTCTTCGCACTGAGGGGTGCCAAAAAGCTAGGTTTCTGTTCTGTCTTCCTTTCCTCAGGTCTCATGGGATACAAAAGAGGAAGGCTGACAAAGACACCTGGCAACAATCTACCTACCTCACTGCTGATCAAAACACCACTAACTCAAGTTTGCATATTTAAAACAGCATCTTATTCAATTCAGATGGACCTCAGAGTCAATGTAAATATTTAACACATCTCTAATTACCGGTCTCCTGCCTTCATCATCCATTTATCTGAATCAAAACAAATCTGAGGGACTGTAATAAAACACTTTGGCAGAATCTTCAGGTTGCAACAGCTTACTGTTTGGCTCCACTGATTTCTTTGAGTGAAAACTGATATTGTTCCACTGGTTACTTCCAGCAGGCACAATTAATTCATATTCTCTGATATTACAAAAAAAAAAAAAAAAAAAAAAAAAGAAGAAATTGTAATACAAATAACCAATCTGAAAAGTTCTGTTTCATTCTTAAAGTGAAATAAATGGTATCTTTGCTCCTATTTCAGCATGTTTCGCATTCAATATCTCAAGAATCAGGTGTCAGATCAAACCCTAAGGACAGCAAAAAGGAAAAAATAAAAGGAAATAGGTTTCTATATATTTTTGAGGAAGAGAGGAGCAAGGGGGGTTCCTTGCTTGAAGCAAAGTACATCATAAAGAAATTAGCACGCATCCAACACAAAATGAGACCAAATTCCATTCTTTTCTATTGTTCCAGGCAGAAATCTTGATTTCTCCTACTCTCCTATGGTTTTTAGTGGATTTAGTCTTTATACTAGTAGTCTTGAGCTAGTACCAGCATGCTGAGTACAGCAGCCTTAGGAAAATATGTAGATCAGATGATCTGGGAACCTTTTTTGGCATAATTATATCAGTATTTCAGATGACCTTATAAGACTGGACTCATTGGCACTCCTTTTAAATCAGAATTCTTCAGATTTCCTTCAGGTCTTCAACCTGCATGCTAAAGAGCTCAATTTGATGTTGTTTTACTAAATACTGCAAAATGACTGCAATGCAGATCTTGAAACTCGTGGAGACAGAGATTTTCAGATCATCCTCTCTTTTGAACAAAAACCCTCAAAAAGAAGCTAACTGACTGGAGTATGGTTACTCCCACCTTCAAAAGTTTAGAAACAACCCTCACGCAGCAGTACGTCACAGGATGTATTAATTTTGAGTTAAAGTGATGCTCTGAAAATACTTCATTGGGTAATGTAAACACCATGAATCCCAGTCTCATGTCTGCCCTGGTACAGAAGGATCAGAAACTTTAACATCCCCATCAAGAAAGTACCAAGAATACATTAACTCTGCCTCAGATAAGATGATGTAAGTGAACATCTGAAAGTGAATGTATACCTTCTAGAGCAACAGAACTAAGTTTCTGCACATAAAGTGCTCAAGGGATACCCTTTCCTTCACACAGAGATTTTGTAGGGGAAAACACATCCTGTTTTCCTTTACCAAAGTTTACTATTATCTTTAAAATGGATTTTAAAGTTGTTTTATACAAGCAAGATTATTAAAGAGCTGACACCATTCCTTACATTTCAATTGATGCATGCTCCATAACAGAGAAGGGATCATCACTCTTTCATATTTTTCTTTTGAGTATGACAAAAATATATATATATATAAAAAAAAAGATACTCTTTTGGTTATGCAAGACTCTGCTCTTTGATTCTTGGCCAGCTCTGGATTGTAATCACTATAATTTTAAAATATTATGCTGGAAATTTTGCTGGAATCTTACTAAACAAATAACTGCACTGATGGACTGAAACTTCCCTGCTTAAGTGAAACCTTCTCCATCATCCTGGAGACTAGATTTCATCAGAATAATATCCACCAATATTTGTGAAAAGCCTAAAAAGGAAAAAAAATATTTTTTTATAAAAGTTTAAAAGTATAACAGCAAAAAACATAGCTACAATTGTAGCAGACAGCAGCATGTTGATCTGCAGTGACAGGACATTTGTGTGTTTGCAATATAAAACCTGTTAAACCACCTATAATGAGATTATTCTTCATATTGGGAATGCTTCAAAGTAAAGTCTTGGAAATTAAAAGCCTTACCTAATCTTGAACACAAATCCACCTAGCTCACTAACACTGCTCTAACACCACTGTCCACAGACTTCAGTGAGACAAAGGTTTTCACTCCAATCAATACATTTCTAGAGGAGCCTTTGGCATATAATAAATCTGTCTAAAAGTAAATGAAAAATATAAACTACATGTTGTACTATGACTTTTTAAGCGGTTATTCTTTTAACTAAGAATACTGATAAAAAGGAGAAGTTTTTTTTCTTCTCCACTTTCATTCCAGGGTTTCAAAGGCAAGAAACCTCCGTTCACTATCAGCCCAGCAAATACTATTTGGCTATCAGTAGAGTCATTGTCACTAAAAGAAGTATTTTCTTGTGAGGACCTTTTGTCTTCCTTTTCAAAGACCACATTTTTACCTGATTACTTCCTCATGATCAACTGCATTCAAGTAGGTTGCAAACAGTTAGAACAAATACCCCAGAAATGAATCATAATTCAGAGGAAAAAAAAAAAACTAAACAAACATTCAACTGACAATAAACTTGTTTCTTGCCTTGTTTTATTCAGTCTCGGAAGACGGAAGCATTGTAACACAAACACATACTATTAGTTTCTTCAGGTGCACAAAGCCTAATAGTAATTTAATCTAAACCATATTTGATAAGTAAAGGGTCTTACACAAGGGCAACACTGTGGAACAGAATTATCTTCCCCTCTCTGAGGTAAAAATTTAGTTTCTCAAAGCACTGTTATCTGAGGATGCAACCAGATATCTGCTTGAATTTGCAGGTTCTTATCTTCAGTAGTTTTACAAAAACTCAGGGGCATATGAAGACCAAAAAGCTGGATAAGTACATGCACAGCTAAATAAAAATCACATCACTAATGCATTACATTAGGAGATTTAAAAAAATCACTACAAAAATACCATAACCACCAGAGGCAGGACATGGGGGAGGATGTCTTTTGGGGATAAACACAGACAAAGGCTGTGACAGATATGTTCACATATATTCTGTTATCACATGGAATTTACATTATTTCTATATGACTACATGTCCATTTGAAAGGCATGTTCAAGGCCTCTGTAGTTGTCTACTGCTCCTTATGGCTGTCCTGGTCCAGCAGTAGCAGTCATTTTTTCTCCTTCTTAGTAGCTGGTGCAGCACTGTGTTTCTAACTTTCAGTCTGGGAACAGTACTGATAATACCGA
>WYDI02008871.1:0-14964 GCA_009867235.2 Psittacus erithacus | reverse complement strand
GTGGTGAGGCACTGGAATGGGTTGCCCAAAGAAGCTGTGAATGCTCCATCCCTGGCAGTGTTCAAGGCCAGGCTGGATGGAGTCCTGGGTGACATGGTTTAGTGTGAGGGGTCCCTGCCCATGGCAAGGGGTTGGAACTGGATGATCTTAAGGTCCTTTCCAACCCAAACCATTCTGTGGTTCTATGATCTGAATTGCAGAGGAAGGAATAGTACCACTGATTAACAAAGAAAGCACCATATTAAGTCATTCTCTGGATTACCAGTTTTCTTGTTTCACTTTTACACTTCCAGAGAAGTTCAGCACCATTAAGTATGAAACTTTTCAACAAGTCTCAAGGGTTACACAAAATCAGCCATAAAACCACTCTAAAAGGAGTCAATACGCCTGGAAGTTTTGTTAGCACCTCATATCCCCTGTGCTGATAATGATTTCCAGTTCCTTTAAAAGGCCAAGTTAATGATCACACTCGTAGTACCAGGTGTGGATTCTATACAGCTGGCAGAAAGCCCTTCCTCAGCTAAATTATGCCTCATTGCTATTCACCTGCAGCTACAGGAAGCTGAAAGCCCTCAGGAGAAGATTCAGATACAGAGCTAATGATTATCCACATAGATGTGATGCAGCCAGAACACACACCCTGCCAAACAAGACACACCCTTATGAAGGGACTGGTGTTTCAGGGGGTTTCAGACCAGTACTGCCCAAGCACACGCTCTATTTCCACTTTCTAAAAGTGCCTTTATACGCACCTGCACTCACACCAGGTTACTCAACATGCTCTGCTGCTGCAGCAGTGGTACAGATACAGTGATATCTGTAGTGACACTGAAGAGTTACGTCGCACAGAGATCCTGGATAGGAAAATCTGATCACACTGTCTCAGGAGCCTGTGATGCACTCTGCGCAGTCAGGAGATGATAAGACAAAGCCTTCATGCTGCAGAAATGCTTTGACAGGAGAACAAATGCTGAATCCCTGAAGATACCACCAGGAAAAGTCCAGAGGAGGCCATGAAGATGACCAGGGCCTGGACCACCTCCTGTGTGAAGACAGACTGAGAAAGCTGGAGCTGTTGAGCCGAGAGAAGAGAAGGTCACAGGGAGACCTCAGAGCAGCCTCCCAGTATCTGAAGGGGGCCTCCAAGGATGCTGGAGAAGGACTCTTCATCAGGGACTGCAGCGATAGGACAAGGGGTGATGGGTTCAAACTGAATCAGGAGAGATTTGGGTTAGGAAGAAGTTCTTCCCTGTGAGGGTGCTGAGGCGCCGGCACAGGGTGCCCAGAGAAGCTGTGGCTGCCCCATCCCTGGCAGTCTTCAGGGCCAAGTTGGATGGGGCTTAGAAAAACCTGTTCGTAGTGGAAGGTGTTCCTGTCCATGGCAGGGGATTGGAACTGGATGATCTCGAGGTCCTTTCCAACCAAAACCATTCTGTGATTCTGTGAAACACCTACATTTAGCTTCTGGCTGAGAATTTCGGGATTCTGCTAGAGGCTGTTGGTGGCCCATATCACCTTTCTACTAAAGAGCAAATGACAAACAAAGCCAAGTTTCATTTAACTACAGAAAACTCACAAAAGCCTAGCAAAAACATAGGCAGAGCTGAAATAAACTACCAACATCTAATATGTTCTATATTGCCTCACTTGGTCTTCTCTTTCCTATATCTGTTGTAGCATTACAAGGAAGAAAAGAAGTTTAATCCACTGCTTTGAGAGTTTTGCAAGGAAGGTTCAAATTATTCAGGCCAGCACTTGATCTGTCACTCAGGATTAAACAGCTACAGGCGATGATGAAATCTGCATCAATATCTGCATTGTTTTAATTGACTTCTAAATTGTCAAGGAATGAAATGATGCTGCCGGAAGAAGAGATCCCAGAGAAGAACCTGTCTCATGGCAGCCAGCTGGAAGAGGCAGGAGTTAAGCCAACAGCTACAGTATCAGTCAACAAGAAGCAGTCTTGCTCACACAGAGGGTAAGCAGGCTGCAGAGAGAATGCCAGGAGAAGTGGGATCCATTTGGGGTGCTGCCACTGTCATTTTGCAACACACACAATCCTGTTGGCACATTTCATCCTTGCTCCCAGTTGCTACTTTCTATTGGAGCCAACATGACCTATCAGGCTTTTCTCCCCCTGGCAAGTCTAATGCCCCAGATGAGCCTGTGGAGAGTACTTTGGGCCTCTATGACCTGTACCTTCAAGCCAAGCCTGCTAGACAGGAGCGTACCGTGGTCATGGGAATGTAGTACAACTGAAGGGTTTGCCGTTCATCAGCAATACCTCACAGTAGTTAATACCTGAAAAGGGTTTAGAAGCTGAAAAGCCCATGACATCTTACAAAAACAGCCACCATAAACCAAGAGCACTCGTGGTTCACCAGGACACCAAATTAAACCCTGTAAATTCAGCAAAAGCCCAATGCGCCTCAGCTGCCTGGACAACGTTCAAAGGCCTGAGGTGGTGAGCTTCTATCCCAGTGTGTGCTGGTGATGGGGACACTTGTGAATTATCACTGAAATTATCTATTAATAAGGCCCCTGCAAGCAGGAAAATCTCTGGGCACAAATGCAAGACAACACAAAGAAAGCTCATCTCTGTAAACCCAATTTAGCTTCAAAGACCAAGCTGTACAAGTAACTTTCTATCTAGGCAGCATGCACAGCATGAACCCACTTAAAAACACTGCATGACTTGAATTTTCAGAGGCACAGAAATGTGTACTTCTTGCTTAAAAAAATAAACCCAACAAACATGTTTTTCTGCTTCAGTGAAGGATCTTCCCAGTGCTCAGTTGGGCACTCGTAAAACCATGCATCTTTGCCTTACTATGAAGTTTAGAAATGACACTGGTTAGCTCAGCTACTTAGAAAATGGCCTAATTGAAGAAGATTCTAGAGTTCTGATTAAATGCTCTAAGCTATTTCCCTGTGGTTTGTAAAGGAAAGTTTTGGTGGGTTTGGTTTCAGAAGGGTTTTTTGTACTTTAGTGTCATAAGTTGTTTGCCTCCCAATCTATGGTTTCAATTCCAAAAGCCATTTATCATCAGTGTAACATTTTGAAGAGGATACAAACCAGATGTCTGCTTATAGTTCTGAGACTGCCAGGTAACAACCAGTACTTCTCCATCTCCAATCCCCCTTCTCCCCCCTGCACATCAGCACTTCGACTTAGACCACCAGTTAACACTGCACACCAGGTGTCACTCCACAACTTCAACATGTTTCTGGCATACTGAAGCATGTATCGTACACCATTACTGAGCCACTTGCTCTGTAAGTAAGACAGAAAGAAGAATAGAGGATGCAGAAGACATTGAAGAGGACAGGTCAAAAGAACACTTCATGTAATACGAAGAGGCTCTTCTAAATTCTGCAAGCATATCAAATAATTTGGGGGGTGTGGGACAGAAAAGCACACACACAAAGGTCTGTATCTGTGGCATATCTGAAACTTCAGAATATCCTTTAGACAATCTCTGGGAAGCAAAACAGGCACATCCAGACACAGGAGATATGATTTATCCCCAAAGTCAACAGAATGCAGCTTCATTAATACACATGATGATATGGCCTCTATCTTCACACAAACGCAGGTTACAGCACTGCATCTTCACCCCAACTGGTAAGTGCAGGGAAAAGTACAGAGTGGGTAGAAATAATATCATAATAGTTGTCTTTAACAAAATCCAAGCAAGTTTGGATTTGAACCAGAATTGTTCACTCCGCCTTACATGACAGTAAGCAGATAATAGTGTCTATTCCTACTTCCCATGACTATAACTGAAGTCAAACATGACATTCAAGATTTCCAACAGCATTCCATTCGGTGCGAGGAGGCTTCCTTACATTGAAACAATGATTCTGATTCTGCAAGTTAGTCAATTTTATATACACCTACGGGATCAAGTATGAAAAAATAATCTTGAGACAGCTATCAAAATGAGGGAGTACATCTGCTTTGCAAATTGTCCTTACACAAGACCCACTTTCAAAGAAGGAAGAGCTCCCTCACACTCCTAACACAGAGGGCAGGTGGAGGCTGAGCTGTAAGAAGTGGTCCCATTTCCTCTGGTGCCCATAAAACTTGTTGGGGTACATACTCCAGTAACCCCTGGGCCTCCTTGATTAAAGGAGAGGTAACCACAATCTTCCTATCTCAACTATGAGGGCAACTCCAAGTCCTGCTCAGAAAACCCCATGTCCATTCCTCAGCCATGCCCAGCCTGGATGTTAGAATACCACCAGAGAGGACAGGTCAGGCAGTTTTCCTTGCATATTAAACACCAAAGCCACAACTGCAGCAAGTTGTATCCTTAAGCAGCAATGAGCTCTCAGTGTTAGCAGATGCATTCATAAACTGGCTGGCAATATTCCTTCCAAGAGATCTTTCCAATCTAGTGCATCTGATGGCAGGGGGCAATGACAGATGACAGCAAACCATCATCTGTCACTGCCCGTGAGAGCTGCACTTGCACGGAGAGTCATTGCTGATGCAATTCTTGCAAGCCAGCCGAAGGGGGGAAAGAAGATAACAAGATGCTGAAGTAAACAGTATCAGCTGGCTGGTAATAACCTCCTTGACCCCTAAGTGGATTCCTGTTGATGCTCACATGTAATTCTATTCAGTCCAATCTCCACTCTGCTGAAACACCAAGGTTAAATTGAGTTTTCTCCTTTCCCAGATGCTATTGAACTTCAAAGCCTGGTGCCGCCGCCTTTTGTAGAAGGAGAAGGCACCCTCTTCACACCCTCTTCTGTAGAAGTAAGTTAGTGGTAATATTCAGTCAAACTCCACGCATGTGAATCCTGCCTGTGAACAGCAAATTGCATGGCCAGCAAAAGGAAAACTCCACACCTCTGCAGATAACAAAGAAAGATGTGAGAGAAAGGAGCTTTCATTCCGCAAGCCACAAGGCAAATCTTTTCTCGAATCAATACGAAGTTTGTGTCTCATATTTACTAGACCTGCAGTGAGGACAAACGTCTTCAGGTCAAGCCTCCGACTTGAAACAATGCTATTTTGTTTGGCACATGACTCTACAGCTCGTAACATGCTCGCTGCCATGGTCTCAGGCTAATTGTGCAAATCATTTACAGCAGAATTAATGATATCAATATACCAACATTCAGACCACCCAACAATCCATATTCCAAACATAAAGCCAAGGAATTAAACAGCATACCTAATGATGCTAGGATATTATACTAATGGAGCAGAAGTTACCATTTCAAACAGCCCATGCATAGTGCTTTTAATTCCCCTAGATCTTCCTCTTTTGGTCATACCCTTATAATTAGCATCTTTTTAGGCTCTGAGGAGTTTACTGGCAACTTTTAATGCCTTCATGATTCAGAGATTATCCTGATGTTGGTGTCACCATCATGTAGGTTAAATTCAAATGCACAAAATGAATACACATCTGGAACAGCTCTGTTTCCTCAGTCTCAGACAGAGATGTTAAAGCTTCATGCATCAAATCCCTCTTTTGAAGCAGGCACAGTGAGATTGGGGCATATGCCTCTCTAGCCTCTGAGGGACCTTACATCGATAAAGTCACTCCCTTATTTTATACAACATGGAAACTGAAACATGCTGTTCTCTAAGAAAAGATTCACACAAGAAAGTCTAGTTGGAGTCACCAGCTGCACGTTTTCTTTCCACCTCTCCCCTTATTCTGTTCACCTCCCATCCCACTCTGGAAGTAGGAGGTGTGGCCTATCAGCCACCCCCCCACACTCTGCACTGTGCAGTTAAAGCCAAGCGCCACACTCAAGCTGGAGAATCCTGGGAAGCAAATGCCAATGCCAGGGGTTGGTCATCTGTGCTTCAGAGGCCACAGACTGAGGCCACACAAAATTGCAGTGGTGATGTGAGCCAAATATTTCTTAAGTCTTATGACACAGGACTGTTTTAGCAAGGCTGGACTCATATTTCGAGTCCTTGAAATCCTCAGATGCCAACAGTGTCTGAAAGTCATCTACAGAGCACACTTTTGTGTTACTATTGACACCAAAGAATTATTCCTTCAGCTCTGAATGGAGGCTGTTGCAGACTGGCACCTTTGACTTAATTCATTAAAATTACCACTTCTGGTTCTCATTGCTCTGATAATATATATGCTGTTACACAGCAACAAATGAGAAGCTCCAAATTCTACTCATGACTGAAAGGAAGTAATAGTTCTTGTGTATACAAACTTTGATCTAGTGCAGGATGGTCAGCAGCATCTATTACTCTAATACCCCACATTATTATAGCCATTTAGCTAAACAGATGACAAGAAGACCATTCCATCTTCCTGGCATAAATCCAGGGAAGTTGCTGAGTGGCCATGACCAAGTATCAGCAAAAACCCAAAGGATTTGGCTGGGTAGCTATGGCTCAATGCCTGCATTCTCTAGTGGTAGGAGCCTTACAGTGTTATTTCCAGGCTCACATTTTCAGCTGCAGTATTACACATGTGTTTGAGCACGCTAAAGAAGGTGACACAAATGACATGTCACATACAATTATGTTTGTAATTACCAGTAGAACCAACATGCAAGTCTTCTACATTTCAAACCTGCTTTGAAGGCCATCTGTGAAGGGCTGTTTTAACATAACATGGATGTACCAGAGCTGCATATGTGCACTGTACAGCCCATCCAGAAACTGAACAGAAATGGCAAAAGCCATCCTTCTGCACAGGCAAAATTTCTGCATGAGAAAACAGGCCATGCTCAGGAAACTCAGATATAAATCAAGACAGAGCTGTGTACACAGATCCTATCGCTTCTGCGTGAAGCAGAATTTGAGGCACGAGGAGCAGTGAGAGGAAGGACACACAATTTGAGCCTGAGCCCCAGTAAATGCTGAAGAAATGCCACAGGGAGGGAAAATAAGGGGAATAAAAAGGCTTCCATCTGCATTACAAAATGCTTTATGTTGCTTCTCAACCAGAGAAAGGGCATTTCCAAGGAATTAAGAGATCTTGTTTCAAGAATCAGCTTTGCCACAGGACATCTGGAAGATAAGCTACTTCCCCCCAGCACTCTAACTACAAAAGAGTAGATAAGTCTTCCCTTACACAAAGGCTATGAAGCCAGAATGATTTCCATCAGTGAAGTGTAGAAACACTGTGGAGATGTACATTTGGTAGAAGTACTCCAGTCTGCAAATCAGAATGGCTCGCTTGACCTTCAGCTTTAACTTACCCATATCCCTATCCTGCATGTCCTTCTCAATTTCAGGAAAAATACTGATTGAAAGCTTAACATATGTGAAAGGGGCATCTAAATCTGGATAGGCAACACACTCAAAGGCAAAAGCTACTGGTATGAGTTGTCAATGACAAGACACATCTGCAGTGAGTACACTGAAAACCTATTTCTGGCAGCAGCAAAGCAGAGCCACTTTTCAAACTGATTTTCCACATTTTAAAATGTACTGTGTGCTAATCTAATGAGAGAAGCTTTTTCACCTCATCCATTGAGTATGTGTGACATCATTTACTCAAAGAGTACCACTGCAGCATCTCTGACAGGCTCTTCCCAACAACTTTCACCAGCCAAAACGTCTATAGGTTTCTGCCTTCTGGCTGTGTCTACAGAGGGTACAATGCAAAGCCAGAGATTTGGCTGAGATAATTTTAGACTATGACACTTGCTGATCAGATCCTATGTGAACAAGCCAGCTTGCTCTGCATACATACACGTAGTCTGCAACCAACTCAAACCCACACACTGCAGAGGATTTACTTTACACCTACAGAAGGCACACTGTCTACCACATTCCTTTGAATACAGTATTTACAGGACACTGACAGACATATTATTTAAAATTAAATAGCCAAAGCATTTTTCTTTGCTGTCAAGTATCAGTTACTTGTTAGCCACTTCAGTGAATTATGGACCATTGTATTATTGTAACCCATCACAGGAGTTTTAAAGCAATGCTACTAAAAAGCCATTGTGGATCTGTACCTACCAGACATTTTAACTTCAGAGGAAAAGCCCTGAGCTACAGAACTGAAAGGCAAAGTTTCAGCTACCTAAAAATCCCCAAAGTAGCATAACAATCAGGTATTCTCCTTGGGCAGGGGAAGCATATATGATATTAAATGGTTCAGTCTAGTCCTGTGTGACTGCTAGGAAGGGGATGACAAATAAAAGGCTCAGACTGTCCTTGGGATAGCTATGCTGCTGCTCACACACATGATGCCAGCTCCCCTTTGAGAACTTTTAATTACAGCATGGGCTAGTGATGGAGTGAAGATCAGGTTATGGAGAACTGGCTGGCAGAAGCACCTGGTAGATGACTTGAAGATGTGCCACCGCAACATGGACTTCAGGCAAAGGGAAGAAGAGCTCAGGAAGTCCTAAGTCTGACCTTCATTTAGAAGGATGCTCTTCACCAACAACATAGTCCTGTGCTTATTTTACTATTTAGCAAGAAAATCAGGATTAACAGCAAAACCCTATCTCGATTTTCTTTATTTTGATGAAAAATACAGAATAAAATCACCTTTTATAAGATACTGTATTGCTCTTACAGAAAGTTCACTTGAATACTGAGTATTCTTTATTTTTCCCAGTCTCGAAGTTGAAAGTGCCTAAGATAAATTACATATGTTTCTCTAATGACATTCCCTGCATATTTTTTGGCCATAGTCCTAATTTTCAGGCATTAGTATTCCTCTTCATTTTTATTAAATAAGGCCTTATGTCCAGCTGCCCTGAGTAAACCCAGAGCACCTAGAATACAAGACAAAAAAGCTTCCTTCAGAATTTCATTCCTGTTTTAACATAGGCTTCAGTGAGCACCACTTGATACCAGAGCTGTACCCTGCTAATCAATATCTTTAGTATTACTCTTGTTAAACAGCACTTACTGCTGTTTATCAACCAGAGATAATCAGCTGCCTGGGTAGTTGAACAGAATGCAAGGCAGCATTCACTAGGTCAGCAAGAGTTAGCTATCAATACGCAGTACTCAAAACAGCTGAGACACTCTGCCATCTGGAGAAGCCAGGGATGTACCACTGCCCAGTCAGCAGCACACCAGCCCTCTAATTGGATCTGCACAGCCATGGCAGAGGTAAAAGGCTCAGTATAGCTCTGCAAGGGCACACTGTGACCAGCCCTGAAATCAGGGATAGGATCTGGTTATCCCCAGCCAGTACAAGAGCTCCTTGGGATGTGGTGCCGGGGTAGAATTTCACTTTTGATGTCTAACTGCAGCCTTGAAATAGCAATGTTATATATACCCCACAGACACTGGGTTAACTGGACAGCCAAGTGTGCAAGGCTAGGCTGGATGGGATTTGGAGCGACCTGGGCTAGTGGAAGATGGCCCTGCTCCTGGCAGGGGGTTGGACCTGGATGATCTTAAGGTTCTTTCCAACCCAAACCATTCTGTGATTCTATGATAACGTGCCCTGGAGGTTCAGGATTTAAATTCTGGTTCTTCACTAACAGTTTTCTTGTACAATAGGACATCTTGTTCCTCTCACACAATGCAGAGCACATATTGGATAAAGGCATGAGTCAGGCTTAAAAAGCAGGCTCAATCTCCACACTAGACATTCAGATACTGGAAATTACTTTTCCTAGGGTACGAATAAAGACAGAAACCCAAATCCTCTACATCCCAGCCCCTACTCCTTCCCCCCCAGCACAAGGGCATGAGGTACAACCTGACATCATTGAGCTACAATGCTGTATGTAGGTCTCAGAGATGAGAACACACCTATTACTGGTTTTTGTCAGTAAGTGAAGGCTGGACAATGACGTCAAGAAGTCACAGCGCACTGGGAAACGTGCCTATGTGGTAAGATTAATCAGAACAAGTAATGAAGATGAATACTCATTTCCTGCCTGGTAAAGAGCCCTAACTCTGAAAAGGTGAAAAAGGAGCCTTGCATATGGATACATACATGAAGCCCAGGCAGGAGAAGGCACAGCCTCTGCAGACACAGCCTTCTGTTTTGGGGGTCTGATGTCCTCCAAAGCTAGTGCAGAATCTTAGTAGAAAAACTGCTGCCTGTGGAGGGGGTGCAGCAGCAAAAACATCAGGAGAATGGAAAGCCAGGCTGCAGACAAGAGAGTATACACACCCCTGGCAGAGGCTGCCTGTGGATTTCACAACCCTCCTAATGCAGCAGACTATTTGGAGGAGACTGGTGATGTAAACAGTATCTGTGCAGTTAGAAATGCTCAAAAAATAACAGCTAGAGACACACGCAGTGAACCTAAATCTCATGATTTGTAATGTGAAGTTGTTTGTGTCTTCCCAGTACTGGGATAGGTAAGAAAAGGTGTCATTAAAGACGATTCTCTAAGGATCCTACAGAACATCTTCTGTCCTTACTCACGAACCCCAAATCCATGTTGTACAATGGAGTATGTTGTTACCACTGTACATAGAGGCCAAGGGCTTTATTATTTCTGCTCTGTGTGATGCCAGCTGCAAGTGTGCACAGATACTGTAAAATACCAAGTGTAGGCATAAAAGCAGAAGGCAGGAGAGGGAAGCAGGATCAAGTCCACATTTTTAATGGTACAGAGCCTTAAAGCAAGTAGGGCAAGTACTGACATTCGTTACCTGCCAGTTGTATTTGAAGAATTTTCTTCCAACTTCTTAAGAAAAAAGGGAAAAAAAGAAAGGAACCATAACTTATAAAACACATTTATCATGTAACACTGATTATTGGCGCAGTGCCTGTGCTCGCACAGGAAGATCACATGTATGCATTAAAGATCATTATTTTCAGTACACTATCTCTTAGAGGTTAAAATATAAAACTGGAAGCACAGTGGGGAGGAGAAACAGCCAGCATACGAAGCATTAAACAGAAGTATCTGAACTGGCAGAGCTTCAGCAGAGGTGGCAATGACAGGCACACCAAGAGATCAGCTATCCTCCCAACGATCAGGAAAGCTCATGTCCTAGAAGCCAGTTTCTGAACTGTGCTAATAATAGGTCAGTCAGCAAAGCAGATGCTGCATCATCAACCAGATCTATGTACAAGCTGCAGGCATGAACACAAGAGACTTGTTTAATTAAGGAGGATAAAAGAGACTGAAGCTTGTAACACACCACTGACCGCAGGCCCTTCTCAGCTGGAAGACATGAACATCTCCAACACCAAAGCACAGGTGCTGCAGTAGGCTGGAAAGAGGCTGTACCGGGTGTTTATCAGGCAGTAACAGGCTGTCCCCCCTGCAGCCCTACTCACAGAGGGGTTCTCAATGAGACAAAGTCAGGCTAGAAGGGGAAACAGGCACAGGGAGGTAGCAGCCCATTGATGAGATACAGCAAACAATGACCAAGGGGCAAGTACCCAGGTCTCCCAACTCCAGCTGTTTCCATTGCAGTTAGTTAAGGCCAAGTATCTACTGCTGCATTAAATGACAGCATGACCTGATAAGCAAACTTCAAGAAAATTCTTCAGTCACACAACATCTGAAGGCTTGACAGACACCCACTAAAGAAGTCACTTTAGTGACAAGGGGTGACCTGGCTACAGGTTTTCTTCACCAAGACATTTAAGCTGAAAACTGCAACACTAAAACAATTTCCAGCAGCCAGAGCATAAAATTCCTTTGTACAAAACATCCAAGTTTCCATTTCTTTGTAACATATACCATTAATAGCTACCTACAGCCAAAGCTTACCAAGCCTCAGCCTGCCTGAACAAAACACAAACTAAAACCTCACCTTTATAGGAAAGTCACAACCCACGTTCAATCAGACAGCTAGGATAATATTCCTGCACACCACAAACGATGTTAGGCCTGTTGTCAGTATGTGAGAGCTCAACAGTGCCTAAATCTGGCTGACTCCAGAATCATCCTCCCTGTCTGAAGTTGTTTGGCTTCCTCATTGCAGAAACTGGACCTGCATTGTGGACTGAACTCAAACCTCATTTTCTATTCCTGCCTCACTCACAACAATAGGGGAGATATTTAGTAGTGGGAAATGCTTATTAGAGATCTTCCGTGTTTGATGTACTACCACTTCCCTAATGGGCCTTGAACAATTTCCATGTTTTGAAAGCAGAGAGATTTCCTTTTAAAAATTAAATCCGCAGTCTGATGGGAAGTTGACCTCCATGAAATATTTCCTCCCATTTTTACTATCTCTGGCAACCCCCTACTACTTTCCCTGTCTTCTCATACTCTGCTCACATCCCGATTTTTACATGGTTGCGAAAAAACATGAGATGCAACTTTCAGGCGACCATTAAATGTTGCCAGGCTGACTCCCCTACCACACTGACTGTTGAGCTAGATATTTAAACTCAAAGAGGGGAGATTGGGATGAGAAATGAGGAAGCTCTTCCCTGTGGGGGTGCTGAGGCACTGGCACAGGGTGCCCAGAGAAGCTGTGGCTGCCCCATCGCTGGCAGTGTTCAAGGCCAGGTTGGACACAGGGGCTTGGAGCTACCTACTCTGGTGGAAGGTGTCCCTGCCTGTGGCAGGGGATTGGAACTGGATGAGCTTTAAGGTCCCTTCCAACCCAAACCAGTCTGTGACTCAATTCTCACTTCAAAACACAACAAACTCTGTGGTAAAAGCCAGCAAGGAGATGTTGGTTTTCAATGAAAAAGTCACTGGCACACAGTTTCCAGCATGAACCCATCACCTCCACAGGACCTCTCCCCTTTCAAGAGCCTGAAACTCCTCACCCCATAAATATCCAAATGAAATATAGCAAGAACCCCTGCCCTCAAAAATTGGAGGCAATCACCTGCAGCTTCGCACTCAGTTCACACATGTAGTAAATGGATAAAGGACTAGTGCCACATAAAGGAGAGAGTCTTGAGCAATAATCTGATACCAAAAGGGTCCTTCTGACAAGAAACTTTCCTAGCTTTACTATTATTTCTGTTCATGCCTGTTGGACATTACTGAATGTGCATATGTAAAATACACATAACTTCTTTACAGTAGTACCTGAAGAAGCACCACAAGCACTAGAACACTGAGGACACAAGTCATGTAAAACAGCACTTGCTACTAATGAACAAAAGAGCCCCCCACTACATAAAGACCTAAATATAAAAGTCTTCTTTAGTGCCTAGTAGAATGCCAGTGTGGTATATGGTCCTAAGTCATTCTGACGCCTGTGCTTTGCAGCTAAAGCAAGGGCAAATCCATTCGGACGGCAAACCCATCAGATAGAAGCCCATGTATCAAATATTCATTATCAAATAGAATTAACAATGAGTGGCGTTGATTGTTGAAATGCTGAAAATGCTAGGAGAATGAGGAAAAGTGGATCCATCAATGCATATGTTAAAATAATCCCTTATGTGGAGGGACAGGCACCATCTTCTCTCATTCAGTTAATGATATTTATGATCTCAGTTTTTCAAAGGGTCTAGTTATTTACCTAGGTGGATTTTTTTCCTTTTACATGCCAAAAAGAAGTGTAAACACATGTTTAATGATGCATTTCTTGGATGTTTTCAGCAGTGAGATACATCACTGGGTAACCCTGCTCTTGAATGAATTAAGCCAAATAGCTGGGGTTTGGAGCAGGTCTTAATGATATAAAACGCTGCATTCTCCTCATTAAATGATTAGGTATATTTTCAATACTGGTATATTAACTTCAGCCTTTACTGTGTGCTTGTCAAACATACTGCAAAACCTATACAGGTGTAATGAAAAGATCTTTGACCCATAGGGCAGTACAAATATTGACCCAATATTTTTAAAGCCCTGATTCAAAACAGACACAAAAGAACTCTCTGAAATAACATAGACAAAATCCCCAGCAGCTGGAAAAACGCCACATCATCTTTCATTTGGATGAGGGCAATGGGGTTGCCACAGAACTTACAAACATGCTGAAGCTAAGCCTAATCCTACAGAAATATCTACAGCCCTCGGGCTCCACTTCATGCAGTCACTCTGTGGACTGTGTTGGGTTTTCAGGCCTAGAGAAACTCATGATCACCTCAGGACACAAGAGGGGAAAAGACCTTCCAGGTCAGACAAATCCACTCCTCTGTTATCATTAGGAATTACTTTATGCAGTCTTCTGAAATGGGAAAGCTCCAGCTCAAGGTACATTATACTGCTACAGGCTCTTGTAGCAAGCTCAGATTCTGTGGCTGAGCTACAACGTGTTTGTATCAGTTCTGTCAGTGATGTTCACACATAAAAAACAGGCCTAGCCCCACAAGAGGATAAACTACCCCCATCACCAAAAAAGATCTTCAGGTCCAGTTTCTCTGCCTTTAGATACCCTCAGCCTGTCAGTCTGAGGAAGCCAGAGCTGGGGGAAATAGCTGTCCATAGGTACTTCAGTGCTGCTGTGGTCTCATCACCCCATCTTCTCTCAAATACACTTAAAAGCTTGAGGTATGACTTGTGCAAGCTGGCCTCTGAAGCAGGGATTGCTTCTGGCTATTCACCTGGGCTGTGCTACTGCTCTAATTGCAAATGGCACAGGATGGATGCTTCAGCCACACAGCCCCTCCCATGGAGTAAGTTATCACCTCAACACTTGCAGTAGTTTCTCAACACAGACTTCCTTTGGATCATCATGTGTTAGCAACAACATTTCTGCATGAGGCGTTAGAAATCCCAGTTGACTCCCTGGGACAGGACACTTATGGTTAGTTTCAACACACTGTTAACTGAGCTCTTTTCATAGTGTTGGGGATAAGACTGGGTCTGCATCCTGTGTTTTCAACATGCTGCCATGTCAAGCTTTAAAAATAAAGAGGAATATATCAGTAGGTGCTACTGAGATGCAAAGGACAGCATATTATACCACTTCTAAAAACCTAAATGGCTCCACCATAAAAACAATTAGTTGCTTTCCTTCTTTTACTGTCTGTCAGCATCAGAACTGCACTGAGTCAATGGCTGGCTTCTAACATCCATTTAATCTGTGTCCTGGGTTCAGCAGTAGCAGTCATTTTTCTCCTTCTTAGTAGCTGGTGCAGTGCTGTGGTTTTGACTTTC
>WYDI02008870.1:6067-30170 GCA_009867235.2 Psittacus erithacus | reverse complement strand
TCCTTGTCGGCTCCTCTATTACTTGCAGAAGGAAGTTGTCTTCCACACAGTCAAGGAACCTCCTGGATTGCTTGTGCCAGGCTGTACCTTCCCTCCAACAGTCCCCCATGAGAACAAGGGCCTGTGAGCGTGAGGCTGTTCCTACCTGTCTATAGAGTGCTTCATCCACAGAGTGCTCTTCTTGATCAGGCAGTTTGTAACTGATCCCCACAATAATGTCTCCTATCGCTGTTCTCCCTTTAACTCTGACCTACAAACTCTCTATTGTCTCTATTGGGTGCTCACCTGTTCCCAGGCAGAGTTCCATACTCTCCAGCCTATCCCTAAAATAAATAGCAACTCTGCCTCCCCATCTGTCGGGCCTGTCTGTTCTAAAGAGCCTGTAACTTTCCATTCCAACACTCCAGTCACAGGAACCATCCCACCATGTTCCTGTGATACCTATTATATCATACCCCGGTAGACGTGCACACATCTCTAATTACTCTTGTTTGTTCCCCATGCTACAGGCGTTTGTATAGGGACATCTGAGCTGAGCTCCAAATGAAGCTGGCTCATTGGCTGGAGTGGCGGGAATGTCCCTACATTGCCTCATGCGTTTATTATAAGTGCTGGCAACTGACTGAGTGTGTTGGGATGGAATGATGCCCCTCCCCCAACACATCTAGTTTAAAGCATCCTTGACCAGCCTGGCAAGCCTCCTACCAAAACTGCTCTTCCCCTTCTTTGTCAGACCAGCTCCACCAGCCCCCAGTAGACCTGGCCTACTAAATTGAGTCCCGTGTTCAAGACACCCATACCCCTGGCTATGGCACCACCCTCCTAACCATTTATTAACCTGGCCAATCCTCCCAGCCTTTTTAAGGTCCTCCCCTGTATCCTGGAGAACTGATGAAAAAACAATCTGAGCTCCAGCGCCCCTAACCACCTCTCCCAGGGCTCTGTAGTCCTTTATGTTCTTCAGGCTACTGCTGTCTATATCACTAGCACCCACATGGATCACTAGAAGTGGGTAATAGTCAGTGGGACTTACTAGAGCAGGCAGTCTCTCTGCAACATCCTTGATCCGTGCCCCTGGTAGGCAACACACGTCCCTTGAGACTGGGTCAGGCCGACAAATCGGTGCCTCTACTCCTTTCAAAGTAGAGCCCCTTACGACTATGACCTGCCGCTTTTTCCTGGCAGCACCAGTAGAGATCTTCTTTAGCAGTGCATCAGCCAATTGTTTACGGTGACAGAAATGATCAGAAATGACCAGAAATGAATTTCTGGTGCGAGATATGACCACTTCTGTGTGCAAACCAGGTCGTCATTAGATAAAAATAATGAAATACAACAGCAATCAAAACACAACACATAAACAAAAACGAATAATTCCACTAAGTCTGACCATAGCCCTGACCATAGACCTGACCATATGACAAATATGGACTTGCCTGCAGATTCCTGCTGGTAAGGTCACTGCCTGTGCTGCCCTACTTTCAGGCTTGATTTCCATTTCCCTTAGGGAGCACCTGGCCCTTGTTGCGCCCTGACAACAGAATACCTGACTCTGTTGGAGTTGTCTTGTTCTGCTAACAAAAGCCTAACTGGAAAACCTAACATCTATTAGAAAGATACAATTAAGGCAGAGTATTATCAATTTATTCCACCTGGAGTTCCCCCCAACACCACGAAAAACTCAGTCCAGGACCCAACTCTTGAAATCCTTTCTCAGATGTGCAAACCTATCCAGACTGAACACCACTGACTAACTCTTTAGGAAACTTCTCTTTCTCCATGCTGAAGTTTGATTTGGACATTGGTCTCTGTTCCATGTTATTCTGGCAGTATAAGATACTAAAAAAATGCTGATTTGTTTTCCATATGTAAGTTTTTTCTGATTGGCCACCAGCCCATTGTAGCTTCAATGGTGTCAAGGTTTGGCCATTCTGATTCCAGAGAGCAGTCTGGGACATGTTTAGCTTTAGGAAAGGGGTGAAGCAAGCACATAGAGAATAAGAAATTCCTTTTTTGATTGACAGTATGGAAAAAATCAAAGACAACCTCAAAACAGAATTTTGCTTAAGGTGATGGTACTAACAGTTGCCTTGTAGCAGAGCAGGTCTGACCTCACATTACAGATATATGGTGACAAGGGATCCTATGGTGCAACTTCACACTCATTCAAACTCAACTCTAGTGTAGTCAGAGGGCCTTTTAAACCAAGTTTAAATTAGTTTTGTCATGTAATTTTACAGAGATTGGAGGCTTTTTACATGTAACTCATTGAGCATTCCAAGGAGCTTACTGACTATGAGGCTCCATGCTTTATGCTAATCAGGACATCAGACTCAATGACCATAAGAGACTGAAAAAGGGTATCTGGGGGCATTATATGCAATTATGAACTATATCAAGTAACTTAATCTTTCAATTCCTTTCTGCATTTATCAAGTTTCATTTAAGATCAGTAAGGACCCTTGCCCCCTCAATTACCATTAGAGAATCTTTACAAAACATTGTTCTTCTCATGTTTGTAAATCTTCTAATTTTTGACCTCAATTTTGTTATGCTCTATTAATTTTTTTATGCTTTTACCATCTGTATCTTCTAGTTTACATGTACTTTTGCCTTACTAATTACATCTCTCAGTTACTTGCAGACTAATCAATAATAGGTATTGTAGTTTCCTCATCTGTAATAGCCCATAAACTTCTCTTATCAGTCTTTTATGCATTTATTGCAGTCTGAATGGAATCTTTTCTAACAGACACAATCAGAATTATTTTGTTGCTTGAAAGGATAAGGATTTTGTACAATTTTATCTGCCTGCCACTCTTAAATGTGTCCTGTCTGTTCGTAGATTCCTACTATGGTTTGGGTTGGAAAGGACCTTAAAGATCATCTAATTCCAACCACCCTGCCATGAGCAAGGACACCTTCCACGAGCAAGGACACCTTCCACTAGACCAAGTTGCTCAAAGACCCATCCAACATGACATTTAATGACCCAGCCTTATAAATGAATTTTCATTAATCTTGCCGCTGCATATTGCATCACATTCATTCTGCAATTAACAGTTATATCCATATTCTTATCTTTCTTAGGTGCTTTTGATGATTAAACTACAGCCCTGCTGTAGAGCAATCTAGTCTGATGATAGAAATATGAAGTCACCAGCTTTCCTTTGTGCTTCCAAGACAGCCCTAAACCAAAGCTTTTTAAACATATACCACAAGAAGGTCACAATTTGGTTGCTTCTTATTTAAAAATAGTGCCATCTGAATGTTTTCTATGCTCACCAATTTTAATGTGTTCATATTTCACCCCTAAATATGATCCCATTTTCAGTCCTCATGATGTATGTGATGATGCTGAAGTGGCCCACAGCCACAGATATCCTTTGGTTCTACAGTGCTCCTGCAGACTAATTCTTTATGGCTTGCTAGAGGAAAGCAATTAAGTACATGGGAAAAAAATCAACTCTACTTTGCTAAGCAGAGCATGATAATGAGACCATTCAAGCTGATGAGAACTATGAAGAGGACTGAGAACTATAAAGAGGATTGAGAACTATAAGGAGGATCAAGACCTGAGAGAAGCAAGGATGCTTTTACTTACAGGGGTTGTGGTTACATTAATTGCTGGGAAAGAAAAATAAAACAGAGCAGTCCTTCATAATAAACTACCAAAGAAAACACTTAGCCAAAGGGCCTGTTATTTCCACATTTAGCCTTAATAAGGCAAGTGGACATATACATGTCATCAAGTGACCCAGTGAATTTTGTGACTATAATATTTATATATTTCTGCTAGTGGTGCAAACAAAATATGAACAAACATAATAATTCATCTTCTTTTCAAAACCAAAAAATATTATACCTTGAGTGGTTTAATAGATATCTGATGTTAGAGCTTTCAGAATTTCTAAAACAAACTGGTTTGGGTTATTTTCTTTTGGGAATAACATAGATATAGTCAATCTGCTGGATAAAATAGCTCAACATCCATCTGGCAATAATCACTTCCCACAGGGGAAATCTAGTGTAACAAAGGCATAAGATCACTTTGCCTTCCTCTCCTCTCCTCTGTAGACATTTTCTGATGTACCTTCAGAGAGAAGCATGCTCTGTACTAGATGGGCATCATATATTCCCTCAGGATATGATGGAAGCCCTCTTACAAGGTCAACCTGAGTTTATTTCCCAAGCCAGCAGAACTCAACAGATCAACAAAGACACTGAGGGTTCACTGAAAGGGTTGTCAAGCATTGGAATAGGCTGCCCAAGGAAATGGTAGAGTCACCACCCCTGGTGGTATTTAAAGGATGTGGAGATGTGGTGCTTAGGGACATGATTTAGTGGTGGACTTGGCAGTTCTAGGTTAACATAACAGTTGGACTTTATAATCTTTAAGGTCTTTTCCAACCTAATTGATTCTATGTTTTTGTAAATATGTTTACAGATATTAATGTGCCATTTGCTGCCTAGTTCTGTTTTCTGGTCTTCTTGCATTTTTAATGCTAAATGCAAAGGAGCAGAAGACAGAAAGATCTTTGAGAGGGAGTCCTTGTGATTAGCTCTCCAACATGAGTAGTTTCTTCTGGGTTGGATTCACTTACCTTAATTTTGGATTTTTGACATTTAGATGTCTAAACCACAGCCAGATTCCTAGAATCCTAGTTAAAATTATTAGAGAGAAAAAGGCACTTCTGGAGAGCAACTTGTTGAATTTATAGTGAAATTGCCTTTATTGACTTTAAAGAAAATTTGCAGTAGGTGGCTCAGACTTATTTAACTCACTTTAAAACTCCTAAACTAGATAAAGCTAACCCTTGTCAGGAGGTGCATGACCTGAGTTAGAGGCTCTCTGCCGCTTTATGGCATCAGCCTCAAAGATCCCCGATTGCACCAGTCATGTGGGCTAGTGAAGAGGAAAAGGGCTGTGGCACTGGTCTCACTGTGAGATGTTGTGAGGTTGGAATCCCTCATGAAAGCCTCCTTCTGAGTTTAACTTTCAAGACTTCTGCACGTTCATCTTTCAAAAGCACAGCGTTTTTCCTCCCAGAAGGCATGATTAAATAAAACTAATAGATTAAAACCCCCTGCATTTGGCTGCTGTGATTTCTCTGACTACAACGGAATTTTAGGAAAAAAAAAATAAATAAAAAAGAGAGATGGATTTGAGAAGAGTGGCTGCTTGTTTTTACTTCTCCTGAATTATGGCTTATTTCCTTTGAAGTTCTGCTGAGTTTGTACCGCACTGTGCTACAGTGAATTAATCCATCTTCCTTTTGACTACTCTGAAGGCGCACTTCGCTCTTGCTTCTTTTCTTTACAACCCCAACCTAAATGCACCCATCACCTCCTCTCTGACTTGTCCTGCTTCATGCGACAACAGAAAGCAGTTTTGGCCTTTAGCCAAGAAGCAGCTCTGGTTTTGGCAAGATGAATGGATGAACGGACTGGTTTATATATTTAAAAAAAAAAAAAAGGGGGTAGAGTAGGAGAAGGTGCATTCTCTGCTTTATGGGAAACAGACCTTAGCAGAGTTTTCCAAGGAAGATAGTCAGGGGACACTTTGCCATTTAAACTGACAGCTTTATAACAAAGACCCTGAGAAAAAATATAGTGATAAATAGCTCAAGATTTTATAGGCCTTTAGTTATTAAAAAATAAAACAAAACAAAACAAAACCCCATCAACCCTCCAGTACTTAATATTACAGCTGATGTCACTTAGGTTTAGCTAAAGACCATGTCACTTACACAGGCTTTTCTGCATAGCTGGGCTTATTTCTGACCAGAAGGAGAAATGTGGCTGCATTTAACCTTTTATCTATGACTTCTGCTGAAATTAAGTTTAGTATTACCACAACTCTTAAGTGTGAGCTGCAAGCAAAGCAAAAGTCAGTTCTGTCCGATTGCCAGCAGGCAAATGTCTGGTATTGCACATTTCTTGAAGGTGAGCTGACTTATGTTTGTAAGCCAGTGAGAACAATGATTTGATGCTTAGAAGAACACTTGCAATAACTGCTAAATTGGTATTTTCACTATGTTTAGCTGTTAGGTGCTCTGTGGAAAAAAGGAGAAAAAACGAGGAAAAAGAAAGAAAGATAGACTTGTAGAAAAAGCTTTAAACTCTCCAAAGTCAACACTGGTCTAACCAGCAGAAGAGCAGGCTCAGCCAAGGACACAGGACATGTTTTATTCTCGTTACATTCATTCTATTTCTCCTTGTCGGTACAAAGATGCCAGTTTATTTTAGCTGAATACAAAGACCTCTTCAGATTCACAGACAAAGCAAGATGCTGAGCACAGATATAGGGATCACAGAAACTGAAACTCTTGTGTCCCACTTATTCCATCTTACCAATGAAAACTCTGTATATGATGCTTTAAATTAGATGAAGGCCAAATTCTGAGGACTGAGGTGGTCACAAGGATTTGGGTTGTTTCTCTGGATCTGACATGTATTTGCTAGGTGTCTGAGCTTTCCCTGTGTGTTCTTCCAAGTCTTCAGAGTTGTAATGTTTACATGACATAAAAAATCCAGTGTACATGGGGAGAAAATAAAAATCAAGAAATAAAAGACACTAATGAATTCTTTCTTCCAATAACATGCTACCAGTGGGTGGTATACTACTATTATAACAGCTGTTGATCCTATATAAGGTTATCAATGCAAATTCATGTTCTGGACTTACCCATTTTATCTACACAGTAATGAAACACAGACTTCATCCTTTGTGAGTACCATGTTTTTATCTTAACTAGCAGGGATAATACAAGATGAGGAAACAAGTCTGAACTTTGAGATTAAGCTATTTCTAAAGTTCAGCTCATGAAGGCTCTGATCATGTTCCTGTTATGTTGAAGTTTGTCCTAATTTTACAGTTTGGTGCAAGCATTTAAATGAATCCTATGCTCAGGATAGAGAAATCTGAGTAACAGAAAATGGAATAGGTAAATATGATCAGGTCTAGAGGTCTAGAGAATATTTTTGTCCTTATGCATTAATATTGCAGTTTTGAAATGCAAATGCTGCTGACACAGCCTTCCTCTGTATAGCATCTATTCTTCAGCTTTTACGTGGCGGGATGACCACAAAGGGGTTAGTTTGATTTTGAATCCTGGAAAAGCTTTTTCCCCAGGTTCACCTCTTCTAGGTCCAAGCATTTAACTAAAATATTTCTCGCTATTGATATTTTTCAGTCTTAGCCAGAAAGGAGCAATGGCAGGTATTTCATGGGTAGAGTTCATAGAATCATATAATAGTAGAACACCACGTTGGAAATGACCTCAGGGGTCAACAGGTCCAACCTTTCCTGGCAAAGCATGATCTAGACTAGATGGCCCAACATTCCATCCACGTGAATTTTAAGTGTCCACTCTTGGGGAGTCACCACATCCCTGGAATGATTGTTCTAATGGCTGGTTGTTCTCACTGTGAAAGATTTTCCTTGTGTCCAGTTGGAATCTCCCCAGGAGTAGCTTGTATCCATTACCCCTCATCTTTTCCAGATGACCTCTTGTGAAAAGGGAGCCTCCATCTTCCTTGTAGCCACCTTTTAAACACTGGAAAAGTAGTCTGTCTGCTTCGAAGAGCAGAACTCTCATGGTCTTAATACAGATGTCTGAGATTTTGTCTGAGATGCATGTCAGTCGTGCTGGTACTTGCTGAAGAGCAGATGGGAACTTCTTAATTGACACTACTTCTAAATCAAGACACATTCTTAGCATGACTTGCCTCTATATTCAAAGTCATTTGTTCATTATTATTTGGGAAAGTGGGAGGAATGTGTTTGGGAGCAGGAAAAAAATTCCCCAGAAGGAAGTTGCTCCTCTAGTCAGAACTAGAAAGCACTTGGTCCAGGTCAGTTTCCAGTTAAGGTATGTCCACCTGGCCTTTCATAACTCATCTGATTCCCTGGCAACTCACAGCTTCGGGTGTGAGGGATGTCTTGGTGTCCACCATCATTTTCATTTTAGCATTGTAATGAGAACTGAAGTAGTGTGCATTTGTAAAAGTATTGTCTATGAAAAGGATGTTTGGATGAAATATAACATTGTGGGAGGATGAGGAAGTCTCGTTAAATGATCTGATTCCACTTAGGCCTCAAACTCTGAGAAACTTGAAAACTTTCTTATGTCTTTTTATCTTTCCATTGAGCTCATGTTTTCATAGGTGTGTTGTATACTGCTGCCCTAAATGGTTTGACCAAAGAACTTGACAGAAAAAAAACAAACCAAAACAAAAAAAATGTTAATTCTTGATTCCATTACCTTCTTTATTGATCTTATGCAACTTATTTAATTTGGCTGTGTTTTAGTTTCTACTCTAATTACTGAATAATGCAATTCTTTCTTCGATACAGACATGAGGATTTTCTCAGGACAGCAATGGCCTGTTGTGAATTACAACACTTGTACAGAATTTAGCACAATAAAATGCTAATCTTGTGTGTAGAAGGGCTCAAACAATAATTATCATTACAATGTGCAAACAGCTCCTTGGGAGGCTGCAATGCTAGACGGTTGGCTGCAGGCATTTATCTTACACTTGTCTCTTGGGATGGAAAAGGGGTTGGAGAGTTCAACTCATGCTCATCTTGATTTACCATTGTTTGATTCTGCAAACCTAAATCATATGATAGGAAATTAGTGATCATCTTCCAGGCTCTGGGATTGCTTAAGTGTTTCTAAATGTGTTTATGATGGGAGGTTACACGCTAGTAAGATTTATTAGGCTTGGCAGTCTGTGCACGTTTGTTACATGATTAATACAGTTAACAGTTCTGAATCAACAACCTCCAAATATTGTCTCAGAACTTGCCAAGGAAAATCTGCAACTCCAACCCATCCAAAGAACAGTAGCAGCCTTTATACTACTGTATTTCAGCATTAACAAGCTGTCTTGTAATTCTAGTGATGGTGGTGTGGGCTGTGGAAGAGCTGAATGAGTCTTGGATTAAAAAAAAAAAGAGATTAAGATTTGGGAGATTGTGTGGAGAAAGATGAATGAGCAGAACTGAGTAGTTAAGACTGTGCTTTATTTAAAGTCCCAGTGGTGCCAATGCAACTTCTTGTGGTCCCCATCCTCTTTCAGAGAAGAAACAAAGCAACTGAGCCCAAATTGTGAGAATAGACTATCTAAACTACATTGTTCCTTTTTTTTCCTTCTTCCTTTTATTTTCCTTTTTCTTTAACCATCTATAGAACATGTAGGCAAACCTCAGGTACTTTTTGTTCCATTTAGCTGTGGAGCAGCTTTTTCTAACACAGATTAACCCACCCCAAAGTAGCAAAAGTCTTCTAAACCTGAAGATTATAAGACTTGAATATAGCTAGACATTATCCTTTCCTGCAATTCTTATATGCACACAGCAAGACTTTCCAAAATTGTTCAAAACCACAAGAAATCACTGACAATACAGCATTGGGAAGCCACTGACAAAACAGTTTTGGAAAGGCAAATTAAATATCTGGTCATTTACCTGTTTCCATGAAACAGCAAAAGTTAAGGATCATCCCATGTATGTGAGACTGTTCTATAGAATAATTTTTTGAGACACTTTCATAGATTAATTCAAAGCCAGGAAAGACTATTCTGATATGCTGAACTGACCTGACCTGCACTATTACCTGGTCCATGGAATTTTACTTATTAGATTCTAAACATATTCTGCAAATCTACTGTTGAATAATAATATATAGTACATGGTCAGACTTGAAAACAAAGTGTAAGTCACAGCTCCATAAAAACTTCTCACACAATAGATTATCCTTATTGATTTCTTACTACTCTGAATTTCTTGACTTCAAATTCTAGCATTTTGATATTATTGTTTCTGATGGATTCGAGAGTCTTCTAATGCACACAAGTACATGCTAGAGAAGGAATAAAAGCTGCTTGCTATGAAGATTTTTCCTCTATCTCAGGAGAAAAAAATGTTGACTTTTACCTCACTTGCTAGTAAATTAGGTCCTACAGCAGACACGCTTAATATCCTTTGCATAGATTTTGCAATCACTACCACTACTAGAAAGCAATTTCAACTGTTCACGCTGATGATGCACCTATCAATTGGATCATAGTGGAGAGTCTTGTTCAGAAAAGACATGCAAATTCATGTCACTTTCCAGCCTGTACACAGAATTGATCTCTCTCTAAACGTCTGCAGCTCAAAACAGCCTGTTCTACAAGACAAACAAAACAACAGGCCTGCCGTCCTTTCAAGTTTAAATGATGACACCCTCAAAGGGCAGCATCTCAGGGCAGAAATATTTACAGAAAACAGATCTGCTTGTTTGCACCATGATCACAAAACAGCGGCTCCTCAGAAGCATTGTGTTCTTGGCTCCTTGTCCCAGGTCAATGGTTTGAATTAGAGGAAGATCTTGACTGGGTATTGAAGTAGTGAGACCACTGCTTATTGCACCACTCCATAACATTTCCTTCTTTTCCCAGTGATATCTGTTTGTTATTTACTTGAGTTGTATACTGTTTTTTGCAGAGGGCATATATACACATTCAGTCTTTAAACATTATCTTTTCCAACAAATAAGAGCACACAGAGAATCTTCATGGACCATTTTTATAGCAGTCTTTGGTTAACTTTACAATAATTTTCCAGAACAAAGTCAAACCCCTATGTCCCAGAGACTTATAGAATATACAAAGGACTTACAATTTTTCCTTATCTTTTGTCCTATTTTCCTAGGTTCATGGCAGGCTGAAGCTAAGTCAAATCTGATACAGAGGCAGCATGGACAGCCAGAGAGTTTGGGCACCAGAAAAACTGCAATAGCCTCAGAACTGTTGAAACAGACTGAACAGCAGAAGCAAAGCTGTAAATTTCAAGACAAATGCACTAAGAATGGCATAAAAGAAACAGAATATTTTCCTGCTGGCTTGGGGAGAAAAGAAATTAAATCAAAGACAGATCTTGGCACATCTGAGTTTGGAACTAGATGAACTTTAAGGTCCCTTCCAACTCTAACCATTCTGTTTCTATGACAAATTTGGTGGCCCTGTCAGGTGGCACTGTAAGACAAGTCTGTCCTACCATGATGGGAGTTTGGGTAGTGTACCTGAAACTTTGAGCTCGACATGGTGGGCCAGCATGACTAGGATTACTGAGATAGCAATGGAGGGCTGAAATGAAGAAAGATGCCTATGACCCACGCACAGAGCTGTCTGCTGTGTTTTATCTGTTGATAATTGCTCAGCCTTTTTTTTTCTTTTTTACTTAGAAACTTTATGGATTTACAATGTCATATCTGCTATATCTAACATGCTATTGATGTTGTCAGGTACTGAACACAGTCTATCAGTTGTCTGTTGAGCAGTTAGCAAAAAATTAATGAAACACTTAAGTACTTAGGAAAAAAAAAAACAAGAAATAAAACAATGCCAGCAAAGCAAAAGAAAATACTTCTTTTTTTTTTTTTTTTCTTTTCCAATCTGTTTCAAGCATTCCTGTCTCTCCGCGTATCTGCTCTGGCATCTGGTATAATTACACATGTGCTCCTGCCTACAAGGGATGCAGACAAAGTCAGCGTAATGTGCTGTCAGTATGCCTTTCATATCAATCCTCCCAGACCAAATCCTTCCTACATCCTAAACTTTGGAAAACAAATTGGTGTTAGGTCAGGCTGGCCTGACAGTTTCCATTATGTTGGCTTATAAAAGCGAAGGGCAGGTTTCATCACAGAGAAAAAAAGACAACAAGCAACCTGGACATGAAAGGCATTTTCTTCCCATTTCCATTACTCCAGGGGGGCTTGTAGAGGAATGTTGCGCTGGTTTACGTGCTGCACTGAGTATCCAATCTGGTTTTACTTTTGCAGCTTCCTACAAACCCTGATGAAAAAGCCATAGCAAGTGTTGCAGGGCAATTAGTTTTATTTTTCCTCAACTGGAAAATTCAGGAAGAGGTCAGCAATTAACAAAGTCCATCTTTTTGGTACAAATCAAGTCCAAAAGGATCATTGCAGACCTTTGCTTTCCAGATAAAATCCCCACTGGGTTCCACGGTTGCAAGAGTGGAGTTAGCTGATACTGGAGATTCAGAAATATCTGGGCAAATGATGCATTTTCATTATTTACTATTTCTTTTTTAAGCAAAGCCTACAGAGGCTACTTGAACTTTCTTGTGCTTACTAAAGTACGTTTTCTAGGAATAAAGGTGGTGGAGTTTACTGCCTGGGGATGGTGTGGGGTCCCCAGAGCTGGGGATTTCTGGCAGACACAATTAAACATCTGTCAGGGAAGACACAAGTATAAGTAAAATTGGGTAGGAGAAAGATCCCCTTGATCCTTTCAAGACCTGCATTTAGGGTATTGATATGTGTTTAGAAATAGCTTGAAATCTTTTATAGGGGATACTATTACAAAATATGTGATTACTACCAGTGAACGCAGCTTTGAAACCTTCTTACACGCAGACTACATATCTAACAAAGTAATAGAGTTTGGATTTTATTTTATTTTTTTTCCTGTAATCTGTAGCCCTGCCCCAGGGAATTTCTTTATTTTTTTTTTCCTCATGAAGAAGACATTTGTGTCTGATTGATAGGTGCTTTCTTAACTGAAATCAAGGAGTATTGGACCAAAACCATGACAACTCCACCTACCCCATGTCTTTCTGTCCTTTCTTTCTGTCTCTTTTCCCTTCAGAGACCACTGTACAACCTGATACGTGTCACAACTATGAAATTGCTCCTTCTTTCTCTGATGTCTCAACCTGCTTTTTCCTCTGTTTACCTTCTTTTTAGTATATATGCCCCTTTCCTATTTATTCAGTTAATGAGAAAGATGAAACCTGTTCATTTATCACCATGGTAATTCTCAGATAATTTCCTATATGTTCCTTGGAGTTCTACATATAGTTCTTTTTTTCTCAACTTAGTTTTTCTATCCATAAAATAAGCTTTTCATATATGTTACAAGATGGCTGCAAAATGACCTAAATCTGTGCCAAATCTAAAACTACCAAGAGAAAATAAAATTCAAATTCTACTTTTCAAAACATTCTAACAAGATAGCTAAATGTAAAATTGTACTGCTTATGTCACTAAAAATTTTGAAGACAAAAAAAAATCTGTGGCAATTATAACAGATTTTTACACTGGGAATTCATTAATCTTTTTTTTTTTTTTTTTCTGTAACGCAGACTTTTCAAGTTGGTTAATTACATTGGTTTGTCTAATACTCACTGGCAATGATCCATTCAAGGTGCTTCTTTCAGCTGCGTGTTTCACTGGGTGCTTTTAGCTAATAATCAGCTTGTAACTAACCTGTCCCGTTTTCTGCAGTGTTAAAACCCATCAGGAATTTATGAAGTAGGTTCGCCAGTAGATCATATGGTTTAGCAGTAAAGTGTTCTGAGAGATTTTCACTGAGAGTTTTTGCTGACTTGCTGAAGTTTAGAAGTAACAAGACTTAGGAAGTGGAACACTTGCTTTGAAAAAGGAAGGTTTTAGATCAAAGACAGATCAAATTCAGTTTGGAGGAACTGCTCCACATTATCTTCAGTTAACTTTCATCTTTTTAAAGTTGGGTATGAATTCTAGAAAAATTATTTCAGAACACTCCTCTATTAACTATTGAGATTCAGGTACTGATGGTTAGTGACTCATTCCATCTCTCTGAGCGGACCTTCTCAAGATGTGGCCAGATGCCGCCAGGAAGTGTTCCTCTCTTTCTTTGCTATTGGGAGATGTTTGAAAAGTAGCTTAAACTCCTAATTTTTTGTTAGCTGTCATTAGGCTGGACATCTGATGCCAAAGTGTGGCTGAAGTAGTTTTCTCAGCTTCAGAGATCTGTTGCCACCTAAAGGTCTACAGCTAATTTGTATATATGCTTAAAACACCTTTGAGACTTCAGAAAACTTTGTCCAGAATAAAACCTAGGTCAAGAGTCCATTTTATACAAGTCCTTATACTGACTCTGAAAAGTAGAATTCAGCCTCTGCAGACCTCATAGCAATTTGCAGTTTCAGGTGGGAACTATGCTGTAATAAGACTACTATAGGAATTATCAGTTAAATTGCTTTAGCCCTCTTGGGCTTAAAATTAGTTCATTCAAAATGCATTTTTTTAAGTGTATTTTCCCCTGTGCTTTAAATGCTATAGACTGTCATAATCTGTGACATTAGACTTGTATAGAACAGTTGCTCTTTAAATAATTACAACACAGTTGACATCATCTTTGGGAAATGCCCTGGTAGTTTGGAATTGTTAAATCCATCATCACCATTCTTCAATTAACTCTCCTGCTGCAGCTCTAGTAGTTGGAATAAAGACAAAAGAAACTGAGGGGAGAGGTGTACAGATGTTGTTTCATCAGTAGATGACTTGCTTATCTACATGCATACACAAGGATGCTAGCTGAGCTCCACCCTGCTTACACTAAAGCACAAGGCTGATGTTTCCTGCCATCAGCTTTATCACTGTGGGAAGCTTCTTAGTGACCATCATTCACAAGCCTCTGCTCTCTTTCTTTCATAATTAATGATAGTTTGGCTGCTAATAAACAATGGAAGTCCTGGAAAGGTGAACTTGGCTGCAGGACGGCCCACTAAAATAGTGACGGCAAAAGCACCTTTGGTGACTAGGGGAGCTGGAGATGTCCATCCTGGAGTTGTCTAAATATAGCTGCAGTAAATCCAACCATCATCTTTCTTCTTGTCCTCTTTGACTGTAAGTTTTCCACCTGTCCTTCTGGACTAGAATCTGAATAGCATTATGGGAAAAAGATATCTTTATTATTCATTCAAATTAAGAACCTGAATCCTAGAGGTAGTATTAATTATAGCTGCTTGAAGCAAATAAACAAAAAAACAAAAACCAAAAACCAATTTATCAAAACAAATAATGAATTACTCAATATTTACTACCCTGGAGAAAGACAAGAAGTTCCCCTCCTATTTTATTCCAGAAAGTGGACTATGACACCTACACATGCACAGATGTGAAAAGCAATAAGGATAAATATTTTTTCATCACATTTGTCATGTTGGCTCTTAAGACAAGAGACTGAACAAGAAGGCTCTGTCTTCAAGGAGTGTTGTGCATCTGCCTCAAGAAGGCTAAGTGTCTGGGTCTAAACATAGTACTTTCCATCCATATGAATATATATGTTTATAACCATAAGGAGTCATAAAAAAGAAATATTGTTAGTTTTTTGGGTTTTTTTTTTTTGTGTGATGAGCATGCCTGTAAGAGATAAAACCCCTGATTTTCATTCATTTTTCAGACAACAACAGTCTCTATGTGTAAAAAAAGAATTGCCTCTGGAGTAATTCTAATAGATCTGTACTACTCAGTTTGGGGAAAGTGGCAGAATGTTGGTTCCTCTGCTCTACAGCTGCTTTACAAACTTCCATTCTGAAACGGGAGGTTGCTGTCTCTTCTTCTTTCAGGATTGCATTGACATTGATATGATTCCCTGTTTCATCCTGCTTCTCAGTACATGGAAACATTTGTTCATTCATCCTTTTTTACTTAACTCCATTATGGTTGTGGCCCATACGGTTACACACCCCATAATATTATCTACAGTATATATTTCTTCTACATACGTATTTTTTCCAGCGCATAAGTTATAAAGTGAGATTCAACAGCTCAGATGTCATTAGAACAGTACAGAAATTATGCTGGAAACAAGTTATTTAAGTTGCAAATATTGGACTGAGATCAGCTTTGAGGAAATAATACATCATAATGAAAATCAAACCCAAATGAGATTTTGACTAGTCATCTACTCCCTAATATTGTGGAAATAATAATTAATTCACTCAATTGATTGAGGGTGTAACTTGGCTCATGCAGCTCTGTTCATGCAGGATATTTGTGCTGTTGGATCTAGGGATGTAGAAACTCTTTGGGGTAAATGCAGACAAGTTATTCTTCCTTGCATATCATACCAAATCCTGCTTCTGCATCAATACTATGATGTAGCAACTTTTCTCTCATCGCCGTTGATGACTTTTTAAATGTCTCAGTTGCAGTCATGACAAATAAATGGATGGAAATGGTCTGAGTTAAAAACTTGGATAACTTTGAAGTGAGGAAGAAAAGATTGTTAAGGCTGCAAATTGCCAGTGTTAGATACATATTTGTCACAGGAGGCTCTGAAAATCTTTAGTTATGAAGTGGGCATTGGTTTATAAAGATGTTTTGCCGTTTGGAAAACTGTAATATGACTACTGAATCATAAAGCAAGAATGAAGCAGTAAGAGATTGAAAGAGAGGGTCATGATCTAAACACAGATATTGGCATCAAGGATAATCACACTGCCTTCCCCTCACTGAGGCGACCTAGCCACTGTCGTCAGAGGAGTCTTTCAATGCCATGCTGATTAGATATCTAAAATACATAACTAGCTTTATGTGCTTAAAAAAGATAAATTACTAGATTTACCTACTTATGATTATTTTTTAGACATTTATGATGTCTTTTACTACACTTGTAGCGCAGGTGTTTCTGACAAGTTTCAGTGGTGATCAGAATCTGTTGTACTAGGTGGTGTATAGGCATGGTGAAGCATGAATACGTCATGGCACAAGGACTCTAAAATCTCTTTTTGTTTGAAACAAACAAAACCTGTCCACTCTGAGGAGGGGAGGGGGATGCTAAAAAATAGTGGTGAATTCCTTAATGTCTGGAATATTTTGTTTGTAAAGAGACCTAGGAAGCTCTTTTACAAGAAATAGTCAATTTATTTCATTTACAACTATATGACATTTTGTTGCTGGGAAAAGATGATTGAGGTTTTTTTAAACATATATGTTACTTATTATATTTCTACACATTTCAGATATGTGAAATAGATAGCTGTGAGCAATGTTAGGTGAAAAATTTTTAAAAATAACTCTTTATATTCAAATAACACATGCATGTGTAAAACCAACTGTATTTTAGATTTCTCCATAAGAAATGCTTAAATTATTTTGTTGAAACTCTTCTCCTTACTGCCTTTTTTTCTTCCAAATCCTTCAGAAACCTTAATCTTCAGAATCCTTCTGTCCACGAAGCAAGAAAATGAGTAATATTTAGGGGCTTGTATAAAGTCACATAAGGAACAGCAAGGATTCCATATGCAGTTTCTTGAATCCCCAAATAAGACTCATCTCATCCAGCTTCAAACAGGGGCTTCATCTTGCAGGTTCTCGAAACTGAAACAGACGATAAAACCAAAATGTCTACATGTGAACTGAGAGTCTAACCTCCTTGAGCAATATCTTCCATCACCTCACAGAGCTGTCCAGTTGTCTGAACATAGGCATCCAGAATTGTTTGAAAAGCCCTTGGGAACCATAAATCCCATGAGGCTGGTAGAAATGAAAATGGCCTACAGTGGATCAGCAGCATCAAGGGTCAGGAATGCTAATTCAAATGATGCTGAACAGCTTTCTTTAGGCATAATTAAGCTCTTCACCAACATATTCAATAGTAACTAATTAGGAAGTTATCATAAACTAAAGTTAGCATTTCCATTTAAGTTACACATAGACACCTAGATGTCAATTCATTTGCCTGTAAATAAGTAATATTGTCCATAAGCCACTTTACAGGGTATTCTGCAGATAACCAGTTTCCATTGCAGAAGTACACAATTTTCACACTGTTCTTTTGTCATATTTGCCAGTCCTAAGTAGCATGGTTTGGTTGATACATTGGAGGGAAGGGATGCTATCCAGAGGGACCTTGACGCACTTGAGAGTTGGCCAATGTCAATCTCATGAAGTTCAACAATGCAAATTGCAGTCCTACACCTGGGTTGGGGTAATCACAGGCACAGCTACAGGTTGGGTGGAGAAGAGATTCAGAGCAGTCCTATAGAGAAGGACTTGGTGTTGGTTGATGAGAAACTTAACATGAGCCAACAGTGCTCAGAAAGCCAATCGTATCCTGGGCGGCATTAAAGGAAGCATGACCAGCAGGTTGAAGGAGGTGATCCTGCCCCTCTACTCTGCTCTCATGAGACCTCATTTGGAGTATTGTGTACAGTTCTGGTGTCCTCAACATAAGAAAGACATTGAGCTATTGAAGCAAGTCCAGAGGAGGGACATGGGAATGATAAGGGGCTAGAGCACCTCCCATATGAAGACAGGCTTAGAAAGTTGAGGCTGTTCAGGCTGGAGAAGAGAAGGCTGCATGGAGACCTCATGGCAGCCTTCCAGTACCTGAAGGGGCCTACATGAATACCAGAGAAGAACTCTTCATCAGGGACTGTAGCGATAGGACAAGGAGGAATGGGTTTCAACATAAAGAGGGGAAGTTCAGGTTAGATATAAGGAGGAAGGTCTTTACTGTGAGGGTGATGAGGCACTGGAACAGGTTGCCCAGGGTAGCTGTGACTGCTCCATCCCTGGCAGTGTTCAAGGCCAAGCTGGACAGAGCCTTGGGTGACATGGTCTAGTATGAGGCGTCCCTGTCCACGGGTTTGGAACTAGATGATATTAAGTTCTTCTCTAACTCTAACCATTCTATGATTCTATGCTTAATAAATTTTAGCCATACTGCATTTGACAATGTCCGGCATGACATCCTTTTCTGTAACTTGTAGATTCATGGATTTGACGGATGGACCAATTGGAGGATAAAGATTTGACAAGGTGGTCACGCTCAAAGACTTATGGTTGACGTCTTGATGTCCAAGTGGAGCTCAGTGACAGGTTGTGTTCCTCAGGGGTTGGTGTTGGGCTTGGCACTGTTTGACATCTGTTTCAGTGACATGGACAGCGGGATCAGGCATCCTCAGCAAGTTTCACTGAGGCTGTGTGATGCATTGACATGCTGGAGGAAAGGAATGTCACCCAGAGGGACCTGGACAGACTAGAGAGAAGGCTCTGTATGAATCTCATGAGGTGTAACAAGGCCAAGTGCATGGTCCTTCAACTAAGCAATACCAACTACAAATATAGCCTGGTGAGAGGATGGATTGAGAGCAGCATTGAGGAGCAAGACTTTGGGGTATTATTGAAAGGAATCTCACTAAGATCCAGCAGTGTGTATCAGCCCAGAAATTAATCATATCCTGGGCAGCATCATCTTTTGGAATGTAACCACTGAAAAAAATCTGTAAGTGTTGGAAAGAAGGAGGCAGTCTAACTAATAATTTTGTTGTTGTTATTTAGCTCTTAATTTTAGGTGTGGCTTTTCAAAAAAACTATGCTTATATTTCACCTCATAAATACTTGTGTCTCCATTCAAAATGAAACCAGATTCTTAAGTGTCCAGTTCTCATCCATGCTATTGACTTCCTGAGATTTAGATGATTTTCTGTAAACTATAGAAATTGACCTATCAAAAGAGTTACCTAATGTCACAAAATAAAGCAGCAGGAAAGAAAAAAAATAGGACACACATGACTGAAACTCCAACTTACTGCTGTACCCATAGATTGATTTCTCTTTTCGTTTGGCATTTATAAATTAAAATTGTTTTGACTATTTAGCCTTCTCCTACGTCATCCATTCACCAACTGTTTCTTTCTTCTTTGAACCATTCTCTTTCTGCTTTGCTATCCAATCACCTTCCCCTTCCAGCCCCTTGAGAAAAATGCCTGAAGATTAATGGAAAACCAAGACTTCATAAACTGTTCTCCTGCACGTGGATTTAATACAGATTCTAAATGGCACCCAAAAGTGTATTTTGGGGTGTAATTACAAGTGATACACTCCACAGAGAGCTCATTTATTCTGAAATAACTACGGAAGCCATGTTAAGCAAGATGTTTTCTCTTTTTCTCCTTTCACCTGACACTACATCATCAGGACACAAAGCTGCAGTTCAACTGAAAATAACGAAGTGAGATGTTCCATAAAGTTATTTCCAGCTGATGGACTACATGATACATAAATATACAGGAGACTCCCTGAGGAAACCGGCAGGTCACTCAGGCTTGCATCAGTTTCAGTCCAGCAATGTATGGAAGACCCATACCTCTCTTGTGAGGGGACAAGTTTCAATGTAAGATATGCAGATGTTAAACTTTTACTTTTTTTTTTTCTTGCTGCCAGTATAACACCTACTGCTAAGTTCAAGCAAACATCTAAACACCAGCTGAGATAATTATTTCAGTCTGTGAGGATTCAGTTGTAAGGTTAGGTAAGAGCACAGGACAGCAAGTGTTAAGCAAGAAACTCCTGTGAACTTGCCTAAGCTGAATTTTCATGGAGAAGGTTAAAAGCAGAAATGCCAGCAGAGATTTTGTGGAAAATGGACAGATTCAGGACATTTTGCATCAGACTGAGAAAGGTCAGTATTTCTGGCAGACAGTGAAGCTGGTACTGTGATTCAACACAAACAGGACCATTTCTTTCTCAGGCTCCCCACTAACAAATACAGAGGAGTTTGGATGTGGACAAGAAAAGTGACTCAGGAAAAACAAGACCTAGCCATCCACTTTTGAACTAAACCTGAACCCAATCTGCACTTGGATTTGATTCCAGTGAAAGCTTTATTTCTTTTTCTTCTTTTCTGTTTTTCCCCTTGCCTTGCCTTGCCTTGTCTTGCTTTCACTTCCTATCTCTTCTTTTCCCCTCCTCTTTTCCTGGAAAAATGAAGCAATATCTCTCAGTTACAGATTTTTGCAGTTTAGGAAAAAAATCCTGCAGGCTCAGTCATAAGAATGGTAATACATCAGGGGTTTGGGTATGGGCTCAAACTAATCTTTCATATTCCTAAAACTCATTCAGTTGTATGTGAACTAACAGTGGTGTCTTACTTCTGGTTTCAAAACTACTTACTATCTTATTTTCTGCAAGTATAATACCTGTGCCTCAAAACCGGCATGGCTTTTTGGTCTATTAGTAGCAGGGGTTGCAGTAAGCATGTGAAGTTAGTGAATAAATACTCTTTTCAATTTTACCAAGAGTCACTGCTACACTCCAGCCACCACAGCTTATGCATGAGCAACTTGTTCTCTGTCTGGCTGATCCTTCCTCCAGGTTCACCAGAAGCAGTTAGCTTTCTCCTGAAGGGTGATGGTCTTTCTCCAGTCTCACCTCACTCACTGCTCCCTCCATTTGTTTGTCCACCAAGAACAAATTAAAGTGTTTGTGAAAGAACATTATGGTTTAGAGGCATGAGAATACCTTAAGGGTGACCTCAGTCCATGCTTTCTATGCTGCACAGTGTGACTTGTCCCTTTGGCCTGAGAAAAAATTCTAAGGTGAAATCTTGACCCCACTGATGTCAGTGGCATTGCCAGTGTTATCATCTGCAGAAGTAGAATTTTCCTGATTAATCACATAATAATCAAATTCAATAAACCTTTCCTTTCAATAACATATCCATTTAGAAGCCCAAGATGGTATCTTAAGAAGTAACAGCAGGAGGAATATGCTTCTCTTGGTTGCAGATAGAGGAAGATTTTTCATCAGGGACATCTTTCTTACTTTTTCACTCCACTTCATGATATACCTTGAATTTCCTTTGATCTTTCAAAAAAGGGGCATTTCAGGTATATACTACTCATTCCTAACAGTAAGTGCTACAAAACAGGAACATTTATTTCAGATAAAGCCACAAACATATCTGCAGTTTCAGTATCTGCTGCACAGTACAGCTTTGACCTCGTGGTGAAAGATGGCCTGTTCACAATACAAGAGGAAACAGCATCATCCACTGATGTTCAAAGAGGAAACGAAGCCCTGTGGGAGGCAGAATTGGAGGGGAAAACAAATAAAACCCAAGAAAAGGACAAGATGTGATCTCATGACACTCATTTCTCTTTAACCACCTGGGAGATCTCTCCAGAAGCAGATTGTGTTCCAGTCAAATAGCACCACAGCTGCTTCTTTTGGCTGAAAAAGCTAGGGCCTGCCCTTGACAAGTAACATTCATGACTATCATCCAAAACAAAGTATTTTAAAAAAGGAAAGCTGACCTTTTTGTCTCGTGTGACAGCTCCGTGATAGGAGAACCACATGTAAAGAGCACTGAGGACTGATTCCTAGACTAAGGGCTTATTGGCATGCTGTGTTGAACATGGTGTGCAGCTCTTTAAGCCAACACTGATTAAGCTAAATCTGGACCTAGAGGGAAAGATGCTGCCCTAACATAACACTTTCTCCAGTTAATTAGTCTCTTGGGGAAAAAACCCAAAAACCAACAACCCTAATTATTCTATGTAAGACAGATCTACAGCTACTGCAATCTAAACTAGTGTCTTACCATGGTGCCCTGCTCTGCTGCATAGGATAATGAGATTTCTCATTATCTAGGGCATGTAGCACTGTTTTGCTGTTTGTACAGTGCAGACTGCATCTCATCCTGCCTCTGTCTAGGGGAAGAACAACCATACCCATGCTTTTGGAAGGGGCATGTGGAAAGGGATAGTTTATATTGCTTTGCTGTAATCAGCTACCTCTTATGCAGGAGAAAACTTCCTCAGGAAGGTTCAGTCCTGCTGGAAGTCCCCTAGGACATGAGGCCCAGACTTTGTGAAATGGCAAGATCCTGCAGCTTTGCCTGAAATCCTAACTGGAAACTAGGAGATGTTCCTTGTAACTGAGTAGGAATAAATAACTCATTGCTGCAGAACAGCACAGACACTGAGCACAGTGCTGCAGTTGAAGCTGCAAGAAGTCAGATATGTGAACTCCATTAAATCATTGTGAGACAGACCTGTGAACACTCTATAAATGGATAATGAGGGCTGAATCACAGTGAAGATGATGATACTGAGCAGCTCATGTAACTCTCAAATTAAGGTTGCAGTTTTAATCTGATGATAAGCTAGGTCTGGTTTTAGGGGATGGACAAGTCTGCGTGAGTCTTTTTTGGCTGAAGCTGCACCTTCAGTAGAGAGACATAACATTTGAAGCATATTTGAATGGAACAGGTCAGGTCTTTCATAGTTTGGCAAAGCTTCACCAATGTTAACACAGCTCCCCTGCATTTACCCCATCCAAAGATCTGGCCCAGGCCACTTAGCTGTTCCTACTTTCAATGTAACTATGTGCTATGCCTCATGAAAAAGGTGAACAGTGGCTTCTGGCCAGAACATACCAACCTTTTGGAGTTCATCATATAAAAATAAACAAGTGATACCCAGTTGAGTGTGTTATATGCATCAATAACTCTCTCTTTCTTTATATATATATATAGATACATTTATTCGCACAGTTCTCTGTCTTGGCTGGGGCCTGTTTTGGAAAGGAGACAGCAGTGAAGTTATTAAGAGTCTCCACTCATGTTAAAATACCTCTCTAGTACAACAAAACACACTATTGTTGAACTGGGAAAAGATATTCTATAAATCTCCCAAAGTCAAACTCCATGACGGGAATATGGAAAAATAGATCTATATATTAACTGCTCTTTTAACAGCATTATTTGATCCTTAGAAAAAACAAACAGAGCAAAGAAAAATGTTACAAGCCCAGAAAAAAATCCTCTGACTCTTATCAAAAGCACATTTGAAGAGAGGCCTTGGAGGCACCTATTGTTTAATGGGCTATGCTTGATTTATTGATGATTATATAGCAAAAAAAAAAAATAATAAAAAAAATAATGTAATCATTCCAAGCCCATGAGGGTTGCAGAGCTTCAATTCGTTAGACCTTGGATTCAGGGTATTTTTTCTTTCCTCCTTCATTCAAAGAGTCCTGTTAGACCAACATTGTGAAACAGTTTGATGGGCAAGTCCCTCGGTGTTGAGCTATGCCTTTCTCATTTTCCATAAGTAACTGCCCACATGAGAGCAGGCCTGCAGTTTGAGTTTACACAGCTGTACGCTGGAGTGCAGAGTTCACTGCATTTATTTTAGGCTTCTTTTAGCAATGGCAACAAAAACCTGTCCCTCCTTGCCCTCCACATGAGCACAGGCATGCAGGCTGTCAGCTCTCCCACTGCTTGCATGCACGTGTGCACATGCAGGCATGTGTCTGCAGCTCCATTTCATCACAGTATTTACCATAGAAAGGAAAGAGAAGGAAAGGGAATGGGAAAGGGAAAGGGAAAGGAAAAGGGAAAGGGAAAGGGAAAGGGAAAAGGAAAGGGAAAGGGAAAGGGTAGGAAAGGGAAACGGAAGGGAAAGGGAAAGGGAAAGGGAAAGGGAAAGGGAAAGGGAAAGGGAAAGGGAAAGGGAAAGGGAAAGGGA
>WYDI02008869.1:0-18036 GCA_009867235.2 Psittacus erithacus | reverse complement strand
CTTGTTCCTTGGGAGCAGAGCCCAGCCCCCTCCTGGCTCCATCCTCCTGTCAGGCAGTTGTAGGGAGCCATCAGGTCTCCCCTGAGCCTTCTCTATCTGAGCCCCCCAGGTCCCTCAGCCATTCCCTATCACACTGTGCTCCAGGCCCAGCACCAGCTGCATTGCCCTTCTCTGGCCCCGCTCCAGCACCTCAATGTCTCTCTTGTAGTGAGGGGCCCAGAGCTGAACACAAGGTTCGAGGTGCGGCCTCACCAGTGCCCAGTGCAGGGGAACAATCACTGCTCTGGTCAAGGCTGGCTTTGGCTCCATCTCTGCCCCAGTTGTTGCAGCTGAAAGGACCCAAGGGTGGCTGCAGCCTGGGAGAGCAGTGATGTGCACATATATGTGTGCCCACATTACACACATGTCCCTAACACCCTATGTACATGCTTGTGGGTGGAAGCAGTTCACACCCTGGCAGGGTTAGAATAGAGCCTGCTCCATGTCTGAGGGTGGAGCCAAGGCCAAGGCTGAGCTAAACCCATGCTCAGGACCCTGCACTCCCCCTACCCTCACAGGCCCCCTCACTCCCCCACCATTATTCCCAAGTTCTGACAAACCTGTTCTGGGAACACCTGCAGTCTATTCCCAACCTATTTCCTGCAAGGTCTGAGCCTCATTTATTCCGACACACTGATTTGTTTCAACGTACACGTCTCCTGCCTCTCATCTATTCCTGCCCGTCTCCAGCCTCCTTTTGTTTCCCTCTTTCCTGGTGAATCCAGCACAGAGCTGCTCTCCCTGAAAGGAAAATGAATGTGTTATTGCTTCTGCTGCCACTGGAGCTGCTCTTACCACGTGGCAGCGGTGCCGGTGGGAGATGCAGAGTCATTTCAGATGGCTCTAGGGGGAGAATAACACGATTTCTCCTTCCCTCCCCTGGCTGCAGTGCTCTGTGTCACAGGGGCTCGCTGGACACTGTGCTGGTGGGGATAGGGGCTGCTGCAGGGGAACGGGGGTGAGATTTTTGCTCCTCCTTTGGCCATGCTCTCACTGAGAGTCAGCTTTAGGGAACCAAATCCTTTCCTGAGCCCAGGTTAATACCTGATTCCCAAGTAAATCTAGTCCCAAAAGAGAAGAGGGGAATGCACCACTCTCCAGTGCAGTCTTGGCCTGGCACTTTTGGAGAGCAGTGCTCCCATTCCCATCAGAAAAGGAAAAAGCCATTTCTCTTGTAGTAAATGGGAAGACTTCTACCAAACAGGGTTGTTTTTCCCTCCCTTACAGCCAGAGAGGTAACTCCATGGCGAGCAAAGGCTTCTTACTGCTTATTTTATCAAATAGAAGTAAGAATCCGGGTTGAACAGCCCCATACTGAGACCCAGCACAGGCTCTTCACAAATACACTGGTACCACCCAGACACCAACATCCTCCATCCTTCCAAATTGTAAGAAAATCCCCCAAAACACTGACTCTGAGGAGGAGATCCCAGAGTTGGACTCTCAGCACAAACACCAAAGAGCACAGGAGATGTTGTGTTCTGGTTTTTATTGATTTCATGGTAAGAGGGGCAATGTACCCACAGCCACCTGCACAGGTTCAGTACGCCTGAAAAACACCACCACATGACAGTACAAGTGTTAAAACTCATCCTAAATTAGATGAAAATGCAAAGAACTACAAGATTTCCTTTAACAGCCATTTTTAAATAGGGCTACACATAAATAAAGGGTTCATCCTTAAGCAAACATGCTCAATGGAACGTGAAATTGGAGGATTTGCAGAGAGGGTTTGTCCTCACGCTTATGTGACTCTTCCAGGGGCTGTGTAACCTCTCCCTGCCTGAACACATGGAAACAATGCTGGAGGCACTACCTCACTAAGCCTTGAAATATCAAGCACTGGCCATTCTCTGGAAGGAATCATTGCAAACAGATGGATTTTGGATACAGAGAACTCAGCAGATTTCTCTTACCGATAGCGTGAGAATTAACATGTGTGTTAGTTTGAATCCTGTCTCCCAGAAAGGTTAAGGACTTTTCCTAAAATCCCTCACAACATAAATCCCTCCCTAATGTATTTTAGTGATATTTTATCAACAGAATAAGTAACTGCTTCTCATCAAACCAGATATCTTGAAAATAAACAAGCCAGGGAACATGTTGGTAACCATGGTGGCTCATGGTGGCGCATGGCATGAGCCTGTTACATGGTAGTTCAGAGGTGGCTCCATGGTTTAATAAGACATTAAATCGTTTTCCCCCAAAAATCTATTTGCTGGAAAATCACCAATCGATCAATCAGGTTGATTTTTGGTGGCTTATCTGGCTCTGACCTGAGGTCAGTGAGCATCAAACCTAGGGCCTGGAGTGGCTGTGATGTTGGCAAAGGGAGCACTCTGCTTGAGCTCCACAACTGACTGCTTCTTCAGCACCAGCAGGATATAAAACTTGGCCGCGGCCTCTTTCCGGTTGTTTTTCCGACTGAGATCCCAGAAACTGAAGGAGTTCACCCCGGATCTCTTCAGGTGCTGCAGGAGGGAAGCAGGACAGTCAGGTTGGCTTTTCAGGTGAAGTATGTCTGAAATGGTTTTCATCATCCAAACCAATAGAACTCATCACTGCCTGTTCTCTGGGTGCTGGGTACCACCTCTGTCACAGGCCATTAGTGCCACAGCTAATTAAGTGTTATTATTTCTTAGGGTTTACTGGCTACACTTATATGAAAGGTCCCTTCAAACTCAAACCACTACATGATTCCTTGATTCTATAAGGAGGAGATAGTCTGAAACTTCTGTTGGACCATGTCAGGCACTCAGAATCCTGGTTTCCCAAATAAATACCCAAGGAAACACAGCAGCTGTAATGGGGTCAAGTGTTCAAGGCCAGGTTGGACAGGGCTTGGAACAACCTGCTGCAATGGAAGGTGCCCTGCCTGTGGCAGGGGGTTTGAACTGGATGAGCTTTAAGGTCCTTTCCAACCCAAACCAGTCTGGGATTCCATAAGGAGGAGATTTCTGACAGGGTCCAACTGAAATCAACACCTGGGTTTGGCATCTAATTATAAAATGCAGCACTGGTACCTGTAAGGTTTTTAAGAACTGGAGAGTTCTTTTGTTCCACCTGATTTCTTCACTGTCTTTCCTGTTCCTCGAGAGCTCCTTGAGAGGAAATAGAACAGAAGGTTAGGTGGCATGCGTATGATAACAAGGACAAGAGTTCTAACTGAAAACCCTGCCTGGAACTGGGCATTTTGGTGGCCATACTCAGGATATCTGGGACCTCTGACACCTCTGTGGTCACACAAGGCTTTGTGGAACAGAAAAGAATGCTAACTATGTTCTTTCTGCTACCAAGGAGCAGCTCAGGTGCATGGTAGCACTGTGGAGATGGTCCGGCTGAGGCCTGTGGAGGCAGCTCCACAAGAAGATATAGCTCTGCATGCCTGGGTTGTGACAGCATTTCTGCTGGTCAGGGTCAAAGAAGGCTGTGCAAAAATCTGGGTTTAGGCTTTGGGCTTAACCTCTGAAGGCTAAAGGTGATGTTAGTGCAGCCAAACAAGGCCATGATGCCATCACTGTCTTTTTAATCTATCTGAGAAAGAACAGAGTGTGACACAGGGCAGAGCAGTCAGCCTGGAGCACACATACGTTTGTTAGCTCAGCTTGCTGCGTTTCAGCTTCTTGGCCCAGGATACTGGTCACCAGTGAGGAGCTCTCAGACAAAACCATTTCAACCTGCTGTCAGAACAGAGACTGATCAACAGGAGTTACAGCTCACGGGTACAGTGCAAATCCCAATTACACAATTCTGCTCCAGTTACACAAAATGTTTTCCAAAATGATGGAATAGTCCCTATTTTTACTACATCTCACCTAGGAAAGGACTTTGCTATAGTATTTATCCTACAGCTGATTCTCACCTACAGGATTGCTTCAGGCACAGACCCTACGTGTTCTGCTACTGTTAGATCCAATTTTGTCATGCTTTTCCAACTTTAACAAGCCTCATATTCCCTAAGGAATTCCCTTGTACCTCAGCCTGAGTAAAGACAGCAGAAATAGATGATTTCTTATTGCTTATTTCCTCAATATGAGACACAAGAGGTAAGTTTTATCCTTTATAAAGATGATTAGATTGATCTCTGCAGTATAGAGGCTGTATTTCACATTTAGTTTTCATGTATAATTAGTGATCTGACTGCAGTCTATACTGATTAATAGGCATTTTAATTAATCATTAATTCATTGTGTCTACCAAAGTGCTTATAAATAAACTGTTATGCCTCTAAATAAACTATCAGCTGCCTCTAGCATGTCTTCAAACAGGCATCAGAAACTTCTTAACGTGCTTTAAATGAAACCCTGGCATAAAACTACACCAAGAAATACATTTAGGATTCTAAAACTTATGGAAACTGCTCACTATAGTTTCACCACAGTGATCATCAGTTTCATTTCTGTTATTCTCTGATGGCAACATAAACGAATCATGTCTAATTTTTCTCTCAGTGTCTGAATGAGCTGACTCCTGCAGGAAACTTGGTTCTTCTACTATCAGCACCTCTGTATTAATGAAAAAACAAGGTTTAAGAGGCAATTCCTGGCAATCTCTGTCCTTAAAAATACATTGAAACCCAATAGTCACACCCTTATTAGCAATATTTGAGAGCAAGAGCCAGAACTAGTAAATACAGACTAAATATCATTCCCAATCAGCCCATGGAAGAGGAAAAACATGCCAAGAGAGTTTTCCCTTTCCTGGAAGTTGACCTTTAGGCACTGCAGGAGGTGGTGCTGCTGATGAACTGAGGCAGACACCCAGATTGTATTTCTAGCAGAGCAAAGGAGTGAAAGCAGATACATCACCTCAGCACATTTGAAATGGGACATTTCCTCTTGCTTGATATTAACCCAAATGCTGTCTTCAAGATACAAATACATGTTATTGACATGAATTTGGGAATCTGGAGAGTGATTTGGTTAAACTCAGGAAAAAGTGGGAAGCTTTTGTTTCATTTTAAAACAAATCTGCTGTGTGGGAGACAATTACAGAAGCAAAAGTGACCCCAAAAATACCTCCTTATGCCAGAAGGAAGAAAAAGACTGGAATTTAATTTCTGAACTAAGGAACAAAAGAACAACAAAGTACTTAAAAAAACAAAAAGCCCTTTAAAAATAAATAATTAGCAGCAAATTTCCTCAACATTTAACTTTTTTTGGCCTTTGCTTTGTACAATACTGCCCATTCTCTTAAACATTAGGTAAAACAGGAAGTATTTTCTAACAGCTAATTCTGCAACAACAGAATTGAAACATTACCTGTGGTCTCTTGCTCTTTTCTTCTTTCCTCCACTTCAGACTCTTTCTGTATTTCATTCCTTCTCATCTTAAATCCGTGACTCTTGAAGCATGTTGCGAAGAACTGCAAACAATTATTTGCACTGGTTTGCTTTCAGAACACCACATCACATTATTTGCAAGCACCAACACAAAGGCATCGATCTGAGCTGTGGATCAGTTACTGCAACCCAGAATTTAGGTATTTGAATTAGGTTATTCTGAAAATCTGGATTTTTTTATTTATTTTTTAATAATAGCTTTCTGCAGCTTCAACATTGCAGCAAACTCCATGAAGAAACATCTTAGGAACGGCTTGGATCGTTTTTCCTTGAAGCCAGCCAGTAAGGAAGGTTGAAAGAAAGAAATATCTGCAGCTCTGTGTGTGTGAATCACATTCATCCTTGGGAGGGTGAGCTGTAGTTCTGCCCCTGAACTCTGAGCGGTGAAGCTGTGCTGCTGTGAACCTGCAGTGCTGCTGCTGGCCTGGAGCCCCTGCTGCCCGGCCCTCACCAAGCCACACAGCACAAGGCACTGCAGTAAGGCTGCTGCACATGGCTTAAACTGGGGCTCTCATTGTCACCTTCAGCTCTTCTTTATCTTATCCTCAGCTCTAAACTTACTACCTGCTTCTTTGAACAATCTGTCAGATACTACATGAGGACAGGAAAGGCTTTGATCTTTAGGGTCCTTTGCAACCCAAACCATTCTGTGATTCCATGACTCTATGAAATGAAATGTCAGCTCCCATGGGTTCTCATCTTTCACTTGGTGGTGGACAGCTGGAGATGAAAGCCATGAGCCCTACAGATGGGCTTCCTAATGGGGTAGTTAGTTGAGAGCATGCAAATAACCGTCAGGTATCCAACCCAACTATACTGCAAAACAGGGCTTCAGTGATGCCACACACATGGGAAGGAGTTCACAGAAATCCAAGCCTGAAAAACCTCTCACAGTGAGCTCCTAACCTAGCCAGTGATATAAAGCCCTGCAAGGACTCAATCTTTACCATTTGCAGCTTAGCAGGAAGCAGCAGCTGTGTCGTGTGGGACAGGAGTTTATCCACACCTCCGGATTTCTTCCACAGCATTGTTTTTTTGGTTGGCGGTGCGAGGTCTAAGGTGGCCATGATGTCTGTGCAGTTGTTCAGTTGGCTGTACATGGCATAGCAGGTGAGTTCCTTGTCTACATCCACAAACAACTTCCTCTTTCTTTTATTCTTTTTCCTCTGGGTGACAGCTAAAAAAAAGAAAGTCTAAATAACATCTATGCACAGAACCATCAGGTGCAAAACAGGCACTGGGCTCAAACAGACAGGCTGACAACCTCCCAAAACATGACACAGACTTGAAAACCAAAGTACAAGCACATGGACCACTTCTCCAAAGGTTTTCATACATATACTCCCTGTATTCCTGTACAGGAACTTCACATGTTAAATGGCAGAAGACATGACTATTGCACTAAAGAACCAGGAACATGAGAACTTAATAAGGACACATGATATGCCACCAGGACTGAATAATCTCTCTGTAATCCATCAGGAAGTTAATTATTCCAAGAACTGCTGATGCCCTCAACAGGTTTCATTACCTCCTGATGAATATCTGTAGTTGTCAGTTTAATCCTTTAGGTTTAAGATGTATGTAGTAAACAGGAAAGAAAGCCAGGGATTGGTCATATGGCCGTAACTTCCTGAATACTGTTTTGGCAGGCTGGAAAATTCCAGAATGCTAAATAATAATGTCAACATAAACTTGTTGATGCAAACATTCAGCAAGAAACTGGTGATGTTCTGACCTGCAACATCAAGTGGCTCAAGCACAAATCCATCATCTTCTTTCACCACAAGTGTGGTTTCTCTCACTAGGTGGCTGACTTCCTTACTGGTGGTATCTGCACAACAGGACTCAACTATAAGAAAACCCAAAAAATGACCCAAATTTTAAGAAATTATTCCATCTTGTAAACTTTTTTATCTCACACAGCAGAATGATATCAGACAAAGAAGATCAGAATTGGAGAACCATGATTTTGTCTGTAATCTCACAGCTTTAAAGAAACAGGGTGTGGGGGGGGTTATAAGGATTTAAGATATCAAAAGATTTCCAGAAACACTTTTCAGAAATCATTTTCACTGGTATCAAGGCAAAAGAAGACAAACAACAACCTGATGATCTTACTGAAGTGTCACTTATTGAAATATGAGGCCAGAAATACTCATAGGTGAAGTTCAAAGTTACAGCAAATACTCATTCAGTTTCCTTTCCCCTCCAGAAATGATCTCCTGCTGTGGAGGCAGCAGATGGATCACCAGCGTGTCCAACAGGATGTCATATCAAAGCATTTCTAAGTAATGTTACAGACCTGGGATCCCCAGGTCTAATTGAATTTTGCCTAAAATGGAGGATGAAGCATGTTAGGGGGGAAAAAAAAAAAGGCAAGCAAAATAAACAAACTGAGGCAAAAGGGATGGGACATGGTACAAAGCTGAGTGTGAGCAACTCGAGGCGCTAGTGCGGGAACAGGGGCTGGTGTGAGGACAGCAGGGTGGGTGCTGCAGACTCACTGGCTGTGCTGTTCTCCAGTGGCTCTTGGGACAAAGGGTTTTCTTCCTCCATGCCAAGAATGTCTTGATCCAGGCCTGTGAGCTCGTCCCTCAACAGGATTTCTTACACATAAAACACATTTTTTTAATCATTCAAAGCCTTAGTAGCCATGAAATAGCCTGATACAAACTAATGTGACTTATTCAAGGCTCATCCTCAGCAAACAAAACACGCTCAGCTCCTACATACGGCTGCAGTGGAATGGCGGCCTGCAGCAGTGCAAAGAGGAGAGGGTTACTCTTCACTTTGAGTTTCCACCTTTGCTTTGAAAATTATTATATCGATATTGTTCAAAAGGTATAAATCTAAAAAAGTTTATGTAACTACTCTAAGCCATAAAGATGTAGAAGCTCCTTTGCTGCCTTTGGTCTTACAATAAGGATAAAAATGTTGCAGTGTTTCACCTTCATGAGTGTGAACTAAATGGTGAAACATTAAGTATAACTGGAATGCCTTTAATTCTAAAAATGTGAAATATAACCTTTAAAACATTTTTATTTGGCATGGATTGTCATGTCAGTCATATGTCATAGACTCAGTGCTAAGTAGAAAGCAAATGAAGCATGAATCCAACAAGAAAAAACCAGAACTTATGTTTGAAAGCAATCACTTTCACTCCGGCCTGTTTGTTTTCCTGCCAGAATAAAAATATTTGGAAAGAAACTGATCCTGTTTGTCTGTGTCAAACCTACCTATCATATCTGCAGCATCCTCCTCGTCTCCAAAGCAGTCATACTCAAAACAGAAGGTCTCCTCTCGCAGAGCAGATTTGTCCCCGTTCACACTCACAGAGCGATCCACCACAAGACTGTTGCTGCTCGTTAAGATGCTGCCATCAAAGAAGCTTTGTTTCCTCAGGGCTTCTGGTTCATCATCTGAAGAAACACAGAACATCTCATGCTTCATCTTCAGGAATCTTTGAAACATGTACCTATCCATTTCCTAATGTTTCAAATCGTTTTTGAAAGGTTGTAAGATGCCCCAATGCCTCAAATGGAACAAACAACAAACTGTAGCTAATTCAGTAAAAAGCAGAGTGTTGGGTTTGATTCTCCACTATCACATTATATTACTTAGGTGGAGTCATTACACAAAAATTTAAGCATAAAACAGTATGACAGAGCAATCAGCACAAAAAAGAGCTTTTCTCAAGTGGAAAGGACACAGACTGTACCCAATTTTGCATAAACACACTTTTCCTTAGGGAATATTTCTAATTTCTCAACTTCTCTCACCAAAGTTTCTGTCACAAAGAAGTAAATTGCTCTCATAATCCTCTGCAAGCGTGATGTCCTCAGCTCTGCTCTGGTTCAAGGTGAAGTGTTCAGCAACGTCAATGGCACTGATGGAAAAAATATTACACAGAATAAAAGGTGAACTGAGACCCACTGATCATTTAGCTGGAATGTGAAAACTTGCTTCTAAACAGTCATCAATCTGGTGTTTTACCATAAACCCCCAAAGACAGCTTGTTTTCCATGGCATTGGAAGCACCCTGGCTGATCCTCAAGGAAAGAACATTTTTTCCCTAAGGCTATTTGCAGTCTAGCCAGTTGGGGCTTTATGGAGAAATTTCACTGCTTTAAATTTCCTCTAGAGCTAAAAATAAGCATTTGGAAACCAGGTGCTGGGCATTTATTAACAGTGGTACCTCCAAGCAAGCAGGAGGCCACCACCTGGGCTGGCTAGAGCTCTATGCAGCCTCCAACGTACATTATACAGCAGGGACTGACCCTGTCCTGGCCAGGAGGTAGCTGGGGAACCCTAAACAGACCCCATCAAACTGTATTCATGACAAGGTACAGGGGAAGCCTCAGCAGAAATCCGCTATCCCAGACCTTTGGGAGCATCAGAGCTATCACAAGTCTGGTTTCCTGCTTTCTATCAGTGTTTCTACATTAATGTTGATTTGTGTCAGGAAAGCCAATGAAATATGCTGGCTTTTCATCAGGAGCCAAGCTGACTGCTGCTGATAAAATACACCAGCCTCAAAGAGCCAGAAATTAAATGCAGTTACACAAGGGAGAAATACAACGTGGTGAGGTTACTCGCTAGAGCTCCCTTGCTCTTACAACAGGATTTACACTATCTTCTCTTGAGGTCAGAGAGTGGTTTGCAGGCTTCACTCTAGCAATTTGAAACCCTGAACTCTAAGTTCATGCATTATTTCATTGTAAAGGTCTGTTGATTAAACAGACTTTGAGGGGCTCAACAAAAGCACAGCTCCTGTGACTGTAGCCTCACAAAGCTGACTCAGCATTCAGGAGAATCCAGGTATCAAATCCAAACAATTCCATCTGAGTCTTAGTCAGATAACATGAGGATATCTTTCACTTCTGAATATACTGAATAAAACCGAGGGAAGCATTTACTTTACGTCAGGTAGTGGTGTTTCAAAATCGTGAAACTCTTCAGGTAGTGTAATGGATTGATAAGTAGCCTCAAAGTTCTGCTTGGGAAGGTCAACAAGGCCTAGAACAGACAACAGCACAAAGTAAGTATCAATAAGGTAAAAATAATGCTCTCCCACATATGTGTATTAGAACTATAAACTTGTCAGGAAGGACTGCTGCTGTTCTAATAACAGAAGGGCAAAGCTTAGGCCCTGTGTCAAGAGGACTCCAAAGTGGAAGCAAAATCCTTCCTTTACAGATGCTTTAGACACTGTATTTTTTACAGATACAGCAGAGTCTGCTGCTACAAGACACGACATAAAGTAAATATATGGGGTTTATTAACAGCTACTTGAAGTCCCTGCAAGATCCTCACAGCTGACATTTAGCCTGGAGTCTTCCACACCGCTTCAGATGAATTGTTGTGTTTTCTTTCCCTCTCCAGTGTCTGCATAACTGCTCTTCAGCATCAAATAATTATGAAGTGAGAGTGCAAATACTCAGTAATGGGAGGATCTAGGAACAATTCAGGTGAGAAGGGATTTCCAAAGGTCATCTAATGCAATCTTTTGCTCAGAACAGGGTTAGTTCCTAAGTCAGATCACTTCTGACTGTTTCTGATGGAGAATGGCAGCATCCCTGGAGAGTAACAAGCAATAGGACAAGAGGAAACAGCCTCAAGCTGCACCAGGGGAGGTTTAGACTGGATATTGGGGAAAAAAAAAAGGCTTCACCAAAAGGGTTGTCAAGCATTGGAACAGGCTGCTGAGGGCAGTGGTAGTCACCAACCCCAGAGGTATTTAAAAGACATGTAGATGTGGTGCTTAGTGACATGGGCCAGTGATGGCCTTGGCAGTGATGGGTTAACAGTTGGACTCAATGATTTTAAAGGTCTTTTCCAACCTAAACAATTCATTGATCCTATGATCATGTCCTTGAGAATAATGCAGAGTAGGCATTTGCTACTCTGCAAACAGGCCAGGTCACAAAGCATATTAGGGCTGACAATAGATGCTGATGTCCTGTTGTTAGCCTTTTATTAGACAACAGTGCCTCCTCGTTTGCTGCTTAAGAATGACAAACATCCAGCCAATTGGGAAAGGATCCAGCCATGTCTGTCTGCTCCCTCCTCGCTGGCTGCATGGGTAGAGTTCAAAAACCACTGTCAGGTCTGGCACTAACACTCTGTTAGAATGCTGCTGGTGTCATCAGAAATTAAAATCAATTCTCTAACAAGGGAAGCTGAATTCAAGCTTCTCCTAATAAGAAAACTTAAGATATTGCTTCTTTTAAAGGAGTCAAAGCCCTAAAATGGCATTAAATTAAACATCAGCAGTAGGTCACTGGTATGCTCGGGATCAATGTGTATTTAACAGGAATATCCAAAACTACCTTTTAAAATGAGACCTGTAAAGGACACAGGTGGGAAGATGCAGAGCTCTGTACATACCCGGGCGAAAGGCTGTCTTCATTTTTGTCAGAGCTTCACTGCAGTCTGCCATGAGGTACTTGGCTTTCCTGTGGTAAATCCGCACTACTCCAAGGAGTAAGTGTCCAGAGGTTCGCAGAGCTATTGTAAACTGTGATGGTTTAAAAAGGTTGTCCAGGAGTTAGGATTTTGGGCAAAACCATTAAAATGGAAAAGTTTTTCCATTCAAATGGAAATATTACACAGCAGGGACAGAGTTCCAGTATCATACATCAGTACAGAGCTCTGTGAAATCAACAAGGCTTTGTGCTGATGTAGAGGATCATAAACAGAACCTAGAAACTTCTAGCTGCTTCTGTTGCTAAACATTACCGTGCCAGAGCATGAGCCCTGAACTGAAGCTCTTACTTTATCTAAACCATCTCAACTAACTGTCAACAAACAGTGTAACACACCCTGAAAGAGCAAATAGCTGTGCATAAACCAGTATTTGATGCTTGGGTTATTTAACTGAGCAGACGCCATACCTAAGCCTTTATTTATGCAAATAAAGGCCATAATATGCCCAAAGTCTTCCTGCGTCAAGCACACTCAGGGTGGTCATGCTAATGTGAGACAGGATAGCATACAAGGGAAAGTAGGGGATATTAATCTAATACCTCTTGGAAAACACTTCCATATAACATTGTTTTAAGAGCACTCCCATGCAGGACAGTGGGATTGAGGCTACCAAATATCAAGCAGGTGTTTTCATAGAGGAAAATATAGCAATAAAAATCTGCTTGCACCAGCTGAAAGCTTTGAATCCCCTGAGCCATTGATTGGTGACCGTGCAAAGCATTCCTTGCCGTTCCCTTGGATGCTTCCTTTGGGTGCAGTTGCAATGGCGAGGCCAAGGACTGAGCCACGGGTACTTGACTTACCTGTATCTGTTTGCTTGAGTCATACCTTACCTGGGAGATGCAGAGGACTTCAGCCTCCTGGGAGGTTCACAGAGCCTCTCATAAGCACTACATATGCTTAGTTATGTATTTATCTGCTTATAATGGGGGGCCTGGAAGAAGTCCACTGAAGGTGGTTACGAGATGTCAAAAGCTGTTTATTATAAGATCAGCAAAAGCATTCTGCTCAAACAGCCATGTACCATTTCATGGCTCTTTATTAGCCCCTTGGTACTAACCAGCAACCAATTTCTCAACCTTTTTGGGGCACAGACACCACCAGTCCCAGGTTCTGTCGTACAGCGGGCTCTCTGGAGGAAGAGCAGTGGTACCACACGGCACTGATGGGCTTGGGCTGCCCCACGAGTGGCTCAGACCCACTCACCATGACCCCTCAGCCATGGTGCCCACAGAGCAGGCCCTGGAGCTCCATCCGCGTGTGGAGAAACCCATTTCAATGCACTGTGGTAACACTGCACATAAATGTAAGTCACAGATGTCCAGGAATATGATTGCAACTTAAATATGCATCTGTCATTTAACAGGGGTTTATTTGAATGACAGCTAAATTGAATCAGAAGAATTTACCTCACACTGCTTTTGAAACAGCCACAAATTCACCTTAAGGTAACGCTCCACCAAAGCAAGTCCTGTTCCCTAGGAAGATGGAGCCCTCTGCCCCACAGCTGCCCGTAGGCCACCTTCCCGGTTTGACAGCCCACCTTTGGCGAGATGATCTTTTCAATGGTAGCCTCCAGGTTGCACTCAAATATATGAGCTTTAGTGAGCTTCTTCTCCCAGTGCGCGGCCAGCCAGATCTTGGCCAGGGGCCCGCGCTTGTTCACCAGCAAGTGCATGTAGAACATGGCGCCCGGGCTGAGGGCAGCCCCTGCCGCCCCCTGCAACCCCAGCTCCAGGCAGAGAAGAGATTTAATGGGACACTGAGGGGATGAGGGGGATTTGGTGGGATCCTAAAGGACAGGGCAAAGGGATTTGATGGGATCTGGAGAGGACGGGGGGATGCGGTCAGGCCCTGAGGGAATGAGAGGGTTTAGCGGGACCTGAGGGATGGAGGTCACCTCAGCTCGGTGCTGAGGGGACAATGGGGATCTAGTGGGATGGGAGGGAATGGGAGAGATTTACCTCTCAAGGGGGAATTTGGTGGGATCCGGAGTGGATTGGGAGGGTATCTGAGGGGACAGGGGGACAGGAGGGTTCTGAGGGAATGGGGCAAAGGATCCTGAGGGGATGGAGGGAGCTCACCGGGCGCTGAGGAAATGGAGGCGCCCTGAGGGGACCCAGCGGGCACCGGTGGGGTTTGGGGAGGGGTTTATGGGCGCTAAGGGCACCCGGGGGACCGCGGCGCTCGGCTCCGTCGGCGTCGGACCCTCCTCAGGCCTGAGGGCTCCTGCGCGCTCCCGCCAAAACCGGGCGGGGGGAGGGGGGACCGCGCGCGGCCGCGGGAGCGCGCCCTGGGCGCGGGTCCGGTCCCCGCCTCACGGAGGGACCGGGGGGGACCCTCCCGGGGATCGGCTCCGTGTGCCTGGGCCAAACCGGAGCTCCCCGGAGCCACGCCATGGCCCCGCGGGGTCGGTGCCCGCCTTGCACCGATCGGCGCAGCCCCGGCGGCTCCCTGAGGCATTCCCGCTGGGAATGCTGCTGTAAATAAACCGCATTCCTGCTGGGGTTAACGGGGTGCACGCACCCATCGGCAGGAGCAGGATGCTGCTCGCTTCCGTGTGAAAGAGGAGCACCTGCATTAGCACCAGCACCTGCATCGCTTCCTCCACATCCTTTGCCTCCTCCATCTTCAATTCCACCTTTTTCCTCCTCCTTCTTCACCTCTTTTTCCTTCTCCACCACCTCACCCTCTTTTTCATCCTCTTTCTCCTCCTTCTCCTCTTTTTCCTCCTCCCATTCTCTTTCCCCCTTGCCCTTCCGAAAGCTCTTGGGAAGCACCACTCCATCTCCCTCCCTGCAGGTGAGCAGCTCCTGAGCGGCTCCAGGCACGTTTGTAGAAGGAAAAAAAGGACATAAAGGAAAAGAAGAGCTTCACACCCGATCCTGTGCGGAGGCAGAAGGGTGAAGGTGTGCTGCCACCCGCCCGCATCAGCCACAGCCCACACTGAGCCTGTCTGCACACTTACATGGCCCCAGCCAGAGCATCACCGGCTCCTCATCCCTCTGCCTGATGCTCTCTGTGCTTTGTTTTCCATTCAGGCAGAGCAGTGAGGATCCCAGGGCACCAGCTGCTGCTATACCAGGAAGCAGTGGTGTTCTCCCTGCGTCCCCAGCGGGCTGGCGCTAGGTGATGATAACCAGATCTCAATTAGCACCAGGGAAGATTTGAGCCTGCTCCCAGAGCAGCTGCAGCTGGGCTCAGCAGAAGGCAAGCAGGGACCAGCAGTGCTGGGAGGAGGGGGGCCACGATGAGCCGGGCTCCTCCAGTCCTCACCGACTGCCCGGGTCCCTTCCGCTGCTGGCTCCCGCATTGCCCGGCTGCTTGTTCCCGACCTCCGAGTCACCTTGAGCAGTGCTGGCTGCGGGTGTTCGCTTTGCTCGGGATGCTGTGGATGCTGAGGAGGCAGGAATGACACTTCACCCCCTGGTGGGGCTGGATCGGGATCACCACCACCAGCAGCAATGTACACCCCAGGACTGGGCTGTGCTGCGTAGGGGTGCGCTGGAGGGGCCTGAAGGGACAGAGCCACGTCCAGAGCCCTTCCAGTCCTGCTCCTACTGTCCTTTCATGGTACGAGGCTCCCATTTGCTGGTTCTCACATTCCCATTTAATCATTTTGGCCAAGCAATGGCATATTCCCATCCCCAGCAGCCCCACACTGCCCCATCTCCCAGGCTCCCTCCCTCTGTCCTGTTCCCATGTCTTTCCAAGCCCTCAGTCTCTCCCCTCCAGAGCTCCTGCAGATTCATTGTGAATTTTGGCAGCGCTGTCTCTGACCTTGGCTGTCTCCGACCTTGGCTGTCTCCCTCCTCTCTTTGCTCCTGCGCTGGCAGCATAAATCTTGGTTGTCTCCATCTCTCCTTCCCTCCATGCCAAAGCCCTGGGGATAGAGCAGCCTTTGCCAGCCTCAGTCCCAGCTCAGCCAGATCAGGAATGGGCTGGGGAAAGCTTTGGGATGGAGATCATAGCCCTGCTCCCATGTGGGACCCACAGGTAGGATGCATCCCTTCACCTCATCCATTGCAGGCATCCTCTCAAGTGAGATCAGGATGCAGGAACAACCCCATAAGTGGCGTTCCTCTTATTCCCAGGGACTTTGGTGATGCCATAGGTAGCAGTCCCAGTGCTGGCACGCTGTGTGTTCACATGCATGTGCCCGCCTGCTCCAGATCCATCTTTTCCTGCTGATTCGGGACAATCTGTGTCCCGTGACCTACTTGTCTCCGAGCATCTCCTGCCTTCCCGTGGAGTGGGCTGGCACTAAAGCCTCTCGGAATGTGGTTAACATGTCAGGATGCACTCACAGTTATTTTTAATTCTGCTTTTTTCTCGGCCCACTTCTGGATGCATCCCTAGGGATGCTGTGCTGGGAAGCATCCGCCTTTCCACACAGGGCAGCGAGAGGGGACTGGAGCAGCACACACAACCTGCACTGCCAACTTTAGAACTAACCAAATCCCATCTATCCCTGCCCTGCCATGGCACAAGGTGATGGGAGACCCCAGCCCACCCCACAGCCCCCGACCCTGCTGCAGTGCAGGGATTGGAGGCATTGAGGGTTGGTCCCTCCTGCACCCGGAGCTCATCACCCAGCACCAGCATCACACCAGGTAATGGCGGGTGAGCTTGTGAAGGTGCTGGAGGCACCTGAATGTGCTGAAGGGACCATCAATGTGATGATCAAATCTTCCTGACAGCTTTCAGCAGCAATCTCTCAGGGTTTACATCCACCATCTGCAGGCACCACTCCAAAGGTGGGAATAGCACATGGCCTGATAACAAACCAGCACAGAACGTGCTGCTGCCAGCGGGTGCTGCGGGGCTCGGGCTGGGTCCTGTGTGGGTTGGGAGCAGCAGGTACCAACACCAGTGCTCTGTGGGAAATGGAATAAACAGTGTTGGTGAGAGGTGGGGTGATGTGGGCTCTGTGCTGTGGGACTATGGTGGGACTGTGGGGATGGCTCTGGACAGCCAGCACCTCCATGGGCTCCTCTGGAGCATCTGCTGCATGGTCCAAGCCCAGGATTCCCAAGGATTGGGGCAGGCTGGGTCATTGCAGGGGCTCCTGGCTGGGCTGGAGCTCTCCTTGCTGCATTCAGGGCTGGGGGATCTCAGGACCCAGTCTCACTGTCCCCAGCTCTGCCCTGGGTCCCCAGTGGGAACGGCTGTTTGTGGAGTGCCCACCCAGCACCGTTGGGAGCATCCCATGTTCTCCCCTATGCAAAGCCCACAGCGCTGCTCCATCCTCTCCACCTGTGCCCTCCCCACGCATCCCACCCCCCGGAGACCCCACGGAGGGTCCCGGTGCTGTCGGGGGGTGCCCTTGTCGCGGGCAGGGTGTGCACAGCCGGTGCCGGTACAACGGGCGTGTGTGTGTATGCGTGAGGGCCCCCCGGGGCAGTCCGTTCTACGTGTGTGTTTGTGTGCGTGTGCGGGCGGCGGCGGAGCGCGCCCTGGGGACCGGCAGCTCGGGGCACCGGCGGCGCCGGCACCGGGGGTAGGCAGCCATGAGCGGGGGGGGCACCGGCGGGGAGGGCAGAGCCAGGCGGGACTGGAGGAGCGGGAGCGGGGCTCTGTGCGGGGAGCGGCGGGTGCGGGTACCGGGGAGGTTGGGAGCGCTCCGGGGAACCGGCGAGGAGGGAGAGCCCGGAGGGGGAAGCGGGTCCGGGAGGGGTCACAGGGACACGGGGTGCCCGGTTCGGGGAGGTGGGTTGCTCGGTGGGAGCCCGGTTCGGGGAGGGAGAGCCCGAGGGAGGGACGATCCGGTTCAGGAAAGCAGGTGCCGGGTCCAGGGAAGGGGAGCAGAGCTGTGCGGAGATCCGGGTGCGGGGAGGGGGGACAGCACGGTTTTGGGACTCGTATCCGGTGGGCAGCCCCGTTTAAGGACCCGGGGGTGGGTTGGCAGCCCGGTCTGGTGACCCGGCTCCAGGTCGGGTGAGCGGGATCCCGGGTCGGGGAACAACGCGGTTGAGGGACCCGGGGGTCGGTGCGCAGCCCGGTCCGGGGACGGGGAGCATCCCGGTGCGGCTCTGCCTCTCACCTCAGCCCGCGCAGGCCGGCGGTGGCTCCATGGCGTCCCCGCGGGCGGCGGAGCTGCGGAGCCCGGGCGAGGCGGCGGCGACGGCGACGGCGACGGCGGGGGGCGGCCCGGCGGGCCCGGGGCT
>WYDI02008868.1:0-53851 GCA_009867235.2 Psittacus erithacus | reverse complement strand
CCCCATCCCTCCGGGAGCCGAGGGAGGAGGTGGGGGGGCAGTGAGTGGGCTGTGTGGCAGGCCTAAACCACGACAACAGGTAAATTAACATATTAACAGGTAAATTAGAATGTATTACTTCAAAAGTCAGCGCAGAATACCCAAAATTATATTTGAATAACTTGGATAAATTCATGTAAAATGATGGTTTCTCAGTGTACTGAGAGCTCAGACATTTAACAAACAAGGATTTCACTGTTACAAGTAACGAGTGGCTGTCAGGAGCTTTTTCCTTTTCCATCACCAATGGATTCAAGACACACAATTTAGATTCAGACCCAAACAATCCCCAAATTCAGGGAACTTGGATCTAAGCTTTGAGTTCAATTCAATCCATCCTTTTTTATTTCCTTATATTTTCATCTTTCTTTAAGCATTACTGGGGCCAGAATAACGATTTCCAGGATCCAATTCAAAAAGGAGCCCTCAAGCTGCTAACAAAAGAGTTTACCATTAAGTTACCTCCTCATCTTCCAATTTTGCTGCCGAATAAAATCCGGGCAGCTGTTAGCAGCTTCTTCCGAGTCCTGATTTGTAGACTTACAAACTGAACAACATGTAGCTTGTACACGACTGCTCTATCTGAGTGCTTGTCAGACACAGTTCTTATTCGAGGCTGGTTAGAGAGAGATTTTCCTTCCTCAGCGTGAGGAAACTTGTTTTTCTGCTCTGCATTGGTTGCGTCAAAAAGCCTGGCCAGCAACGGTAAAAACCCAAATCTCCAAGGAGGGTGGAAATTATCTACTTATTACTTTGTAATTATCTGAAAGTTCTGGATGAAAAATGCCTGGAGTCCACTGTCCACATCTCATCCTGGCTGACGAAGCTGGCAGAGGAGCCCGGCACCAAGAACAAAAGAGTAGGAGACGATTTGGAAACATGCTAAATCTGGAAGATGATCCTTTGAAACCACAAAGAAGCCTCTGATTATGTGGTCGCTCCGAGTATTCATGACTGGTTCAGGTTAGAAGAAAGAGAACAAAAAGCCACCTCATTTGGGACTTGTACTTTGAGCTGAACTGAACTGAGAGTAGGGAATTGTCCTCATCCGGAGGGATCTGTGAGGACAGAGGGGGATAGGAAAGCCAAAAACATAAAAGTTCCACTTTTCAGAGACGAGCAGGGGATTTAATGTTATTGTTCAAAATTGCCTCCAGTTTATATCCTTGCACCTCTGGATTAACATCTCAGAATCACTGCTGATCACGCCTATGCAGGGGTTCGCATTACTCATGTCCCACTGTGGGTAAAGGAAAAAGGTCTCTTGGAGCCGATTGCTTGGATTGTACAAAGCCTTGGTTCCACAAATCCTGGCGTTCAGACAGGAGGGGCAAGGCCTCCTCCTCCTCTCTGCTCTTCCCATCTCTGCCACAGCTCAGAGCAAAAAGGACACTGGGTCGGGCCAGGTATGAGGGGAGGGAATCTTGGGGGGGGCACAGCTCATTCCCGAGCCCTTACCCACTGATTAGCACATCAGTTTCTGCCATGTGATGCGATAGCAGCTACGTGGCTTTTCAGTCTCCCTCCAGCTCCCAGTGCAGCTGCTGCTACCACCAGTCAGTTAACTTGTCTCAGCAAGTGACACGGGTGCCCATCGCATCAAGACGAGCCCTGAGAACAAGCCCACAACCTGCCTTGGGGACTCTTCCGTCCTTGTTCAGCAAACACATTTCTCAAGTGGTTTTGTTCTCTTGTTCCCCTTTAATCTAATGTTTCCCACATATCAGCACACTTGAACAAAGCCAGCTCTTTCAACACACTCCATCCAGTGCCCACAGGAAGCATGGGACTCAAAGCATATTTTATAGTGATATTTAGATGGCTCTGAACGGGTTCTACCTCTGCTCTCCATTTCCTCTATTTCAGATGACAGGGACAGCATCTTGTAAAGTGGCCCTTCAGTACACTGATAAGGAGCATTGCAAGCAACAATCCTGAACTTCCATCCCAGTTCCAGAGGCTGGAGTGGGATGCACAAATGAGAAACTAGATATTCATAGGTACACCCCTTCTCACACTATCCCATCTTGTTTAAAGAAATAGCCACACTTCTCTGCAAGGAATTTAAGTGTCTTATTAAATGAATCCAAATTGCTGCTAAATTATGAATAAACTGAAACTTATTTAGACTCTAGAAAGTCTCAATTGGAAATAAAACTGAAGTTCTGCCCCTAATTTCCTTTCCTACCTCAGACTTCTGTAGTCATAACCAAAAGAGGGCTAAACCTATGTTTTTTCCATAGGATTAACAGATTTAATTGATTTATTTTGCCCAAGAAAATAAACTAAAAATCCCTGCTCTCAGAATTTAATTGGCCGGTGTCTCCCCATGACAAAGTAAAAGCACATTCATGACATGACATGCATTTATCTTCAAGTCATTCGCTTGCAGTCAGTGCCATGGAATATGGATCTCATTGAGCAGGGTGGAAAACAACCCAAGTATCTTCTGGAATGAATCACTTTGTTACAATTACTGGTTTTCAGAAGGCGCTGAAATCTGATGATTTCCGAGCAAAAGGACACTAAGGCATTTCCCTCCAGGGAATTAGCTTTTGTTTAGGGACATTCCAGGAAAGCAGTCTGAACAGACGTCGTCTGTTGGCCATAGCTTTTTTGCAGATTTGGTTCTGAATGCCATTAATTAACTGAAGGGGCCCCAAAAGAAAGCCTATTCCACGGGAAAGCAGTGGCATGACAGAAGACATGCAGCTCAGAGCTCCATGAGGAAACTCCAAACACTCAAGTGATTCCTACCCTGTTCCATTTTGAACCTTCCATGTCCACCATATTTCACAAGACAAGAGATTTTTCCTGAATGAAGTCAAATCTTGCTTCCTGCTTTTTTCCTACTCAACCGCACAGAGTCAGCCACCTCACTGTAACCTTCAGCAGCCATACCCATCATAGGAGCTCTCTTCTACACATAACATTTGCATCTCAGAGGTTGTATTCAAGAGAAACCAGTTGGTGCATCAGACCTATTATAGACCCTTCAAGTGACCCTCCTAGGCAACACACCATACTTTCTGTGCCTTGCTGTCTGAAAGGGCCCTGTGTGCTGCTATGTCCACCATCCTTGAACACATGAGCACCATGGACCCATAAGTGTGGCAGCCATACGGTTTCTCGCCCTTTGGCACACGGAAGAATAAGTTGTCTTAAAATCAGACTTCTCCCTCAACAGAAGCATTTATCCTTTCTCCTAATGGTACAGAGCGCTTAGATCAATAAATGGAAACAGAAAACCCCCCATCACTCAGGTTTTACTCTTTCTTCTGCCACAATCTCCCCTTTGCACCATGAACACCACCTCCAGGCTGCCCTGTCTGCGCTCAGAGGGTGTGTGAGCACAGGCTTTTCTGGTGTTTTTGAGAGGATGCATTGCTGTGTCAGTCTCACCGAGAGCTGGACCCGCTGCACTACCCGCTTCCTATCCTCGACAAGGTTATAAAACAGTTTAGTGATTCATTTCTTGCTTTTCAGTTTAGGAGAACCAATTTTACCAGGAGTAAAGATAAGAAGTTTCTTCTTCTCCGCTATTTAACCTGGTTACTGTACACAAGCAATGCCGCTTATCTTATCTACTGTTCTATGTTTTCCTGATTTCTTTTGAACTCTAAGTACACAGTGACCAGTTATAAACTCAGAGATGTGTGCTACTTAAAGGGAACATTCCAGTAGAAGAACAATAAAACAACAATAAAACCCTACAAAAACATCAATAAAGGAATACCTGCGCTGTTTGTCACAAATCAAATCACACTTTCCTTCCAGAATGCCTTTATCTTAGTTCAGAATACGTTAATGAGCCAATCCTAACTCATCATTAGGTGATTTACAGACTGCATCTGTTCCAGAAGATCAAGACCAAGTTCGCAAACACCAGCATATGCCAGATCCGTGCTTTCCCCAGGCCATGTTTCATTTCACATGGAGGCAGCTTCCCTTTGATGGGACAGTACAATGGGCTCTCTGTAGAGCCAATACGTTCTGTTTTTCTGGAGATAGCCATGTCTCCAATAACTTGGAGGAAAAAAAAACCCAAACACAAAGCCCCGAGCAACAGCTGAAATCCAGATGATTCTGCTAACAAAGACAGATTGTTGGAGGCTAAATGAGACTGATCCTTCCTAGAAAGAGCTACGAACAAGCAAGTACTGCATGGTTAAATGCTAGATTAAGATTCAAATGAGGATTTCTGCATTGATCATAAAGTAAACTTGGCAGTGGAAAGGGTTTGCAGAGGAGCAGAGCAGATGCAGAACTTCTGCCTAAGTATTCCGTTATGCCTTCTAAGATGAGGGGTTTCTGATTTAAGGCCTGGAGTAAAATTTGGAGTTACCCTTAAGACTGTGCCAGCTTTATGAAAGGCTGTGAACACGCAGTTGGGGGATAATTCACCAATAAATGGGTCGGAGGGGTTTTCCCCTCAATAAAACTAAACTACATTATGCTGACACAACAAAAAATGCGTACGCAAATCAAACTTGTGTGGATAGAAAGGAAAAATTCGTCATCATGTGATCCATGAACCCTTTTCTCTGAAGGCCTGGGGATGGCTGGAACCCAGCACCTCTTGGGCACTCAGTGTCTAGGGAACTTCCCCTACCAAGAACTTCCTTACACAGGGAGCCTCTCATGCACCACATGAGAAGCCCATCTCCCTTCTCCCTAGTAAACAGGAAAGTTGACGCATTTGCCTTCAGCCAATGAGCCAATGTCCTTTTCATAGGGCCTCTTCATTCCCTGACAACTGAAATCTATCTGCTAACAAGCCACAGCCCCTGCTGAGAGACAGGGTTTATGAGCACAGGCTCAGTCCTGTTGTAACATGGCAATGCATCATGAAGCCAGCTCAGGATGTGGGCACAGCTCACTCAGCGTCCAGCCAAACATCTTCTGGAAGGAGTGCTCAAATAGCTATGCAAAAATTACAGCTCCTTTGGTCTCTGGGGCTGTAGCTGCCAGGCCAGCGCCTTGAACTGACCAACCCATGAAGCAAGGAACACACCATTAATGACCATTCACAAGAAGTTTGGCTCAAATAGCTTCCCCTAATGACAAGCAAGATTTCTGGGGGCAAAGGCTGGCATGAACTCCAGCACAGCATGACGCTTTTCAGCTGCCTTCATAAAGGCAATCTCCTGTATCATGTGTACCCCTTTATCCTTGCTTCAGCTCACAACATGCTCCTGCCTTCCTGCCCAACACAAATTCTGCCCCAGAGGATATCCACCTCGTGCCTTAAACGAAGCAGAGATCTTAGAGGATGTAAAGGAAGAAAACAGAACTATGAAAACCTGTATTACCTATTTGTTCAGGAAGTAGCCAAATTAACCTTTACTGTCCTAAGGAGTACATGCCCTTGCTTTGAAACACTAATTTCTCCCCTATGTCAGTCAGAACACAGATAAAAATAGGTAGAGTCATGTGCTTTAAGATAAGGCTTTGAGAATCCATCAGTAAAGCCGCTACAGCAAGAGTCTGATTGGGCTTCAGGTTTTTTTTGGTTTCTCCAAATAGCCACATATGTGGCTGCAACATTTCTGCAGAGACAAATACATCTTTATTTTAGTTACTGGAGTCCTCTCAAGAACGCGCCTGTAAATCCTCCGGGAACAAGGAGGAGTCACGATGGAAAGACTGATGGATCTGCAACACTACAGCCGCTCACACGGTTCAGTTGCCATAACTGCTCCTTTGTGGCCGCAGCGTTAGCTGTGTGTCACCAAGCCTTAAATACACATTTTGAACTGTCATATCCAATATAGTGGACCCTGGTGGATAGTTAAAGACAAAAGAGAAAAATAGAGCAGCATGGAAATACGATGTGAAAAGAGCCATGTTTTAAACAAGAGAATAGGAGCTGTTGTTGAACGTGGTGCCTGATGCCCAGTGTGTTCTGCTGGCCTTGGGGAGATAAAGGATTTAGTAACACAGCCCTTATGGGTTTGCTTGATTGTACACTCGGAATGAACTGGCAGTATTTGGAGGCTCTCCTTGCGCTTCTTCTGTGTTCTCAAGACCAGGATATTCTCCCGCAATGCAATTTCCAGCTGACCTGTCCTGAGGCCAAATGGAAACAATAGAGATTAATGGCGCAGGAAACTTTGAAGAGAACAATGCCATGATCTTGGGATGAACTAGAACACATGAAACGTAAAAATATTGGGGGGATATAAAAGGGCAGTTCTGCAAACAGAAACCTTTTCCACAGCTGATTTAGCAATGAGCGTAAAAGGAAAACGTGCCTGGCTGTTTTGATTTAAAATTTGCTGGCTTTAAACAATGATTTTGAAATAACATGGGCCAATATTATTTGCCTTCAAATGGGACACAAGGTCTAAAAGCCAAGTTCTCCTCTGGGCGAGGCTGATACCAGTGTGATCAAGAGCAGGATTTGTGTTGATTGCATTTGGCACTTGACGATGCTTACACATGAGAGAAGGGCAAGATCAACAACTCCATGAATGAATGGGTTTGATCTGCAAACAGCAGCGGGCTGTTCCAAGAGGAAATGTGCTTTTATTATCAGTACAGAATGACTCCATGGTAAATAAATCATTTGTATTGCAATTGAAATATTATTCCATTATACATCAAGGATGCATGCAACCTTTCCACTTTTTCTTTGCTTTCGTTCTGATGTTTTTTCCAGCTTGTTAAGGATCTCTCCAAGGATCTATTAACTAGGAGCTAGAGGTTGAATAAAATGACAAAACAAAAATATCCTAAGTATTATTCATCTTATACAGAGATTTGTCCAAGTCACAATAAAACAACGCTTATGGAACACAAAAACTCTAACTAGTCAGCCTAAGTTGTTTATCTGTCTTCCATTGCATTGCCCAAAATTCAGCCTTACAAAGCATCTGTAAACAAAGATAATGTGCAGAATGCAACCAAATCTAAGATCAGGCTATCCAAGAAGGCAAACATTTTTAGGAGTCTGGCAAGCACCTCTGGAACAAGTCATGCACAGCTTTCCATAGCATTGGATCTTGATGGTGGTTCACTTAGTGTCACTTAGATATCATTTATGACACACGGTTTCTCTGGTATCTCTCATAAGAGCTTCCCATGCAACCTCTTTGACACTTTTCAGAGGTGCCCCAAGCTTTGTCTTTCTTACAGCTGCTCGCTTTTCTCTGAAGCAAGTAGAAAGACAATGAATGATGACTACCTCTCTACCCAGCATAGCTGAAATCAACCAAGAGGTCCTAGAAGGAGGATGAAGCCCGATACAAAATGCCCAAGCCATATTGCTTCAGAAACCTTGGATAAAAGCGCTAAATGGGAGGTTGTATGCAAGGTTTCTCAGCATGAATGATTACACTTATTAAAACGTGCAACAAGGAGAGAAAGAATCTGAAGCATTTTTAAGTTCAGATTGGAAATACTCCTGGAAAGCTCTGAAGTGAGAGCAGCTTTTGAGATTTTGTTGTTTTCTAAGTGCTTTGCATCACTTCCCATTCAAATCATTAATGAAAAGAGAGACATGGGTAAGGGGAGGAGATCCCCAGCAGAGGGAAAAATCTGGGCTAGATCACAATAGCCGGCTGTTGAGACCTCCTGAAAGCAATTGAAATACAACGCACTCCCTTTGTCTGGAGCAGAGAGATCATCCTCCTTGATGTTCTACTTGCCTCTTCCAAGTCCACCAGACTGTGTTGACTTGATCTAGATGAAGCATGAGCCTGGTACCATTAACCAGGGGGTGGAAAGATATCAGAGTTCTTCTTCCACTGCACTTGTGTTTGCATTATAAGGTTCAAAGCTTTTATGCACTTTTCTGTGCTAAGAGACTAACATCAGCAGTGCCTTCAGAGAGTCAGAGGGCTCAGCAGAGAAGTGACACTGAAGATCTCCCTAAGAACAATGAACTTCCAAGCAAAACTTCATTTCTACCATGACGTCCAGCAGAGCCCTTTGTACTCAACATATCAAAGCTGACTAACAGTTGAAATAAAAGGAGCAGAAGCATTATCTTTGTCTATTTCCTAGGAGAAATCAGATGATGTGGTATCGCCAGCAACATATCTGCTATGCCCAGCTGAGAAAGGTTTAGGAAATTCAGAAGTGTTCCAGTTGCATCTGCTATTATTTTGATGACTTACTTCCTATTACCAAGCAAAGATATAATGTGGGTCAAAACAAAGAGGAACACATTGTCTGTCATGAGTAGAGGATGTAGTTCTAGCGTTTTTCACTTTCTCATCCAGATTCTCATGGCTGTTTCACCTTCATGTGCAATAAAAAGGAGGTAACAGTTCCCTGCACCCATCCACAAGCATTTCCACATGGGCTATCAGCCACTATATGCAAAAAATGAAAAACAAGCGGGGAGAAATTAATCCAGCCTGTCCAAGGCATACACACAACATCAGCATGGACAGCTACAAAACATCTTGAATGCTTAAACATTCTTCTTACACTGGTATGTGCTGTATATAATAGACAACTGTTGAAGGAAGTGATCTGTCCTCTGAAGAATGAAAACATAGAACCAGAGTCAGAAGCAAAGGAAATAGCAGAAATGTTATTTAATTTAGACATTTAACTCGCATCTGTCTGTGCTACCAAAAGAAGGAAACCTCTCCTACATTAACCTACACTAGATGTCAGCTGCACCGCAAGGCTGGAAGGACGTGGATTGGGAAAGAATCTACTCACCAGCTGAAACCTATGTTCCAGGCTACAGTATAGCCGATTCAGACAGACTTGGATAAGTCACAGCATGGGTGAGCAGGCACAGCCCTCCCTCTATTGGAGAAACATTTAGGGTAAAGCAATAAAAAGGAACACTTTTAAAGGATGGCAAATACTCCCGCCATAGCACAACCCTCAACGATCACAGATTTAATGCATTTCATACCCCAGACTGAAAAGCAGGAGAAACACAGCTCTCAAGAAGGGTAAGAGAACACGGGTGGTAACACAGCTAAGAAAAGGGACCCCTTTCACCAGTACTGCAGCTGAGCAGCAGCAATCACAGAGGGGGCTGCAACCCCTGAAAACCCAGCTCTGCATACGGGCTGTGCATCTAGGGGCTGGCACCAGTATCAGCAAGCAAAAAGGAGCTGAACAACAGCAGAGAGATCACTCTGTAGCTGGGCAGATACAGGCATGGCCAGACCCAGCATATTGCCAACAACACCCCAGAGAGCTGCTTAAGCAGGAGTTAGCACTGACATTTCTTGGTGGCATTTGCTCTTGGTGAAGGTAAAGTTGTGACCATCGGATGGGCTCTTCTCCATTGCATGCCATGATGGAAGGTAGAAGCTGGAATGCAAAGTAGTGAAGGTATGACAAGGAGTCCTTTTGCATTGCATGGGAAGGTGTGCTTGACATCTACACCTGTGAGGATTTAACTAGCTGGATGCAGAGCCTAGAGGCCACACTGGGTGGAGTGCTAAGTATAAAAACTCAACCTGTAGACTCATGCCTTGCCTGAGCTGGGGACTGTTCTCTGGGCTGCAGAACATCCCCAGCTCCATCTGGAACTCTGTGAAGAAGGGCCTCTACTCAACCAGCAAACACTGGGCTTGAGCAGACACGCAGCCTCAGCAGCATGCATGAGAAAGCTTGCTTTCAAACAGCACAATGTGGTTACCCCGACATACTTGGCATGAGGAGGAACCGGAGTTGAAGGCGTTTGGTGGTTTTGGAGAAACACATAAGGCCTTATTTCACCAAATACCTTTCTTTTCCTTTTTTTATCATAGCAGACTTCCTCTGGGGGATGTTATGCCTGGAATATACAGATTCCATGGTTCTATTTTCTCCTCTTTTCTATTCCTTTGGATTTTATTCCCTCAGCTGCTTTCTCCACCAGAGGACTTTGCACAACAACTTCCTTTGCCTGCGCCTTGTTTTTTATGTGAATAAATACATCTTCTGGCATCCTGCTTAGCAGAGATGCACGCTCCTTCTGACACCCATACTTACACACATTAAACCAATTCAACCTATTTCTCTTCAAACCTTTGCTTGTTGCACTCACATGCTGCTTGATGCACTCATGCTTGGATCAGAGATCAGCTCATCCATGCTGGAACTGGATCTTCTGTGCATGCATAAGAAAGGTAATAAAGCTTAAGTTTGGTGAAGAGAGGACCTTGGGCCTGAGCCTCTGCTCTTCCATTCTATTCTAGCACAGAAATAAAGGGGTGCTAATAAGGAAATTGGACATCCTGGCTGCTTTGGTACATGCGCTCCCTCCTCATTTGCCTTATAGTGCTTTGGCTTTCTATTCACCATCACATGAGCAGTACCAAAGAAAGCCAGACGCTTTTTACTTGGAAAGAGATGATATGTGTACCTGACTGTTGATCCAGCTGTCTCTATGGCACAAGAGCAACACGTTTATCTTTTCTTGTCCCCTCGAGCTTCTTTATAGTGATAGGATGGGTCTGTACAAAGCCCTACCCTTCACTCAAGTTTCCTTTACGGAGGCTGCCACGCAGTTCGAACACAACCCCAGGCCAATTGTTTCCACATCCAAGCATCCCATCCTATTCTTAGGTTTACACCACTTGCCCTGCTTATTGCAAGTTTCCCCTGGCTGATTTCCCAGAATATCCTTTGCCTCTGGCAAGATAATTGCACAAGTCTAAAGCACTCTCGCCACAGACCTTAGCTATAGTGCGCACTGCTCTCAGTACCCCCACGGGGCTGGAAGCCTGTGGGAGAGAAGTGCTGGCTCTGAAAGAGTTAATTCTCTTTCATGTTCCATAAATCACATGGTTTAGCGCAGTCGCGCCAAGATTAGGATTTAGGACTCGTTAAACCTGGGGGGAAAAGGTTCAGTTCCCATCTACTGAGCAAGAAGTAGTGAACTGGGGTAAAAAAATTATAAAGGGCTTTAAGCAAAGTGGGCATTTTCACACCTTTGGGGGTTTTTTAGTTCAATGCTTATTGTTGTGCTGAAGAGAAGGGCAAATGGAAAGTGTGAAGCTGCTGTCTTAAAGTATTTGATCCACTTACACTACACTTTTCTTCACTATGCCCTTAATACACTAACAGCAGGAATGTTACCAGCCAAATGGCACGGGATGACATAGCAGAGACTCAGACTCAGGTCAGTGACCTTCCATGGGCGCCGTGAACAAATCCAGTCTTCTTTCCAAACTGGGAGGGTGAGGATGCTAATAGACAACACAGGCATGCTGGCAGGCAGCATCCCAGAGCTGGATGTTTCAGCCTGTCATGGAGTCAATGCATTACCTTCAGCAATTCACCTCTTTCAAGGTGGCAGCTGCCAGCTCCTGCTGCTTTTAGATCTCAGCAAGGTCTAGGACTCATTTCCCAGCCCTGCTCCAACCCTTCTGCTGCTTCTCTGCCCTCTGCCATATAACACAGTCTCCGTTGTAAGCAGTCACTGAATTACATTCTCTACCATTTGTTTGTAGGCAATTGCAAAGCACCCTTCACACAGCAGAGTTTTTCACATTAAAAAGACTATTTCTTCCACATTGTGTGTATTTCTGTGGCTTGGTTGAGGCTACACTGTACATTGTGATGACACCAGATGTAGGCACAGAGAATAAGTCATATGTAGGAGGGGTTACCTTTACTGTTAAGGGCAGGCTCTATTCTATTGCTTTCACTTGCACTGTTTCTACTTTGCATGTGTGGAGGTGGGGGCCTCAGCAAAGGTCTCTGGCGCTCAGGGAGAGTTGAGGTTGTGATCTTCTTGCAGGACAGCAGTGAATGCCCTCAGCCTCAGGCCTCCTGTCTCAACTCCACATGTTCCTCCTATCTTCCTCCTTGCAAGAACAACCTGTTCTGGTGCTGTTTTCCAGCCTCACCCATGGCCTAGGAAGTGTTGTGCGTATCTGCCCACAGCCTCAGGGATACTCGGGTGTATTTTACCTTCCCTAAAACTTAAGGTGAGCTGGTAAGGTGAGAAATCTGGGCTTGAATATCTCAGATCCTTGTTTGCACCTTGGACCTATGGATGTAGTAGCTCTTCTGGGACTCCCCCAGGCTCAACATCTTTCTAGATCAGTATTATGTCCTTGGGTCTCCCTCCCTTCAGCCCTATAAGGCACTCTAAGATGCTGACCTTCCTCCAGCTATAATACGAAAGTGCATCCTTCATCTCAGAATAAAGACCTCCGAGTTAATCCTCACTTGCCCATAAACGCACATTCTGGTATTTAAAGGAAAGGACTTCACTTTAGCAGCGGGGTAGCTGCATTACAAAGAAAAGTGCTTTGCTTCAGCAGAAATCCCTACTTAGAAATAAAATGAAAGGAACTTATTATTCAAACAAAATATTAGACAAAGAGCAGTGATTGCCACACTGCGCAGCAAAGGCGCTGAGCGAACGCGGCTGAACTCTGGCCAGGAGGATATTGATCATAATCACTTTGATGGAATTAGAAAGGTTGGATTCTACTCTCAATTCCACCGCAGATTTTAGTGAAAACACTTTGAATCTGTGCTGCTGTCACAGGACAGCATAGCCCAGGTCTGTAATTCTTTCCCTCCCCAGTTTAGTTCCTCTCACGTACTTCAGGGCTGATTCTCCACTGCTGAGGTTTAACAAGTACTGAATGAGAAAGGCAATTCTTCAAATACACATTGAGGAAAATGTTAAGAGGGTAATAAAATATCCAGTAAGTCAGGAGCACAAGTTTTGTGGTGTGACAGAAAAGCAAATTGTATTTGGAGCTTGGGAAAGGAAAATCTAAACCAATTCCATCAGCTGGGAGAAGCCCAAAGAACAGTTTCATGTTAATACCCACATTCAGAGTTGCAAATTACACTGAGGACTCCAGCGTTGCTGGCTGGGCTGAACTAGGCACAAATGGAGGGGAAAAAGTGTGTTAAAAACATAACTTGCACACAAACCCTAACAACCCTTATACTTATTTTATTCATCCTCATGAGCAACACAGCTGAGGAGAATATTTCAACAATCCATGTAATTTTATCTTTCCTGTGTTCTTCTTTGGATATTATGTGTCATCCCTGTTTGCACAATAGCCAAGTGCCTGATCCTGCTTTCTTTGCCAACCATACAGATCATAAATCAGAAAGCACAGCTCATAAATCGTGTGCCACTGAATACAGACTCAAACTAAAAGACTCCACTTGGTAGGAGCTGCAGGGCCTTAGGGGAGCTTAGGGCATCCCCTGGAGACATCAGGAGAAGCACAAGCACAGTTGTGCTCAGAAGTACATATCCCTTGGTAGGAAGCCTCAGCCAAGCTGCTGCTCCTTCTCCTTGGCCCTTCTCAAGCCCGTATCTATTCCCATGCCATGTACATGAATGAGACAATGCAACTTTTCCACCATATCCCTATAATCCAGTTTGCAAAACATTCAGAGTTTTGTGGCTACAACTTTTCCTTTCAGTGACATGAAGGTTTCTTTCAGTTTTCCTCTAAGCCCACATTTATGGGAAGGCAAAGAGTCAGCAAACAGCCCAGCTCTACTCAACAAGACACTCCGATAACATCCTTCTGGAGCTGTAACTTAGCCTTGAGTGTACCCACATCTGCTCATAACATCCAGCCAACCAGACTGCTCCTGCAAACACTCCTCAATCCAGGCAAAAATGAGCCAAATCAGCTTGAACATCAAATCTTTACAACCCCTTCCTTTTCCATCCCTTCTTTTTGCAATGCCTGATGGAGCACCTGCACAAACGTTGTGCCACAGCTGAGAAGAACCGTGCAAAATGCAGCTACCAAATCCATACACAAGAATCATCAGAAATGGGCCCAGCATCCAGTCCCCAGCCCTTCTCACAGCTCTTTGCAGCAATACATCTCTGCATGTGGGCGGGGAACATGCTTGTGCTTTGGGGAAGAGCAAGCTTGGAGTGACTCAGTGTTGGTTTTGGCTCTCTGCTTTTAAAGACATGGGGAGGAGAAGCTAAAAACATCCCCAGTGAGCTGAGAAAGATTGCACTATAGGTCTTTCTCAGAGCCCAATCTCTGCTGTCCTGAGTAGTGCTGAAACACATGGGAGAAGGTCCTAGATGATTGTAGGGGAACAAGAATGATATAAGTTGGAAGTGTGGAGACAAAACCATGTGGCAATGCCACTTCCTCCATTATCAAGCAATGGGCTACACCACTATCCTGCAGGTTTGGTGCCATCCATGCACACAACCCCTTTCAACTGTGCACCCATACAATGTTCTCAAGAAAGCAAGGCAACTATGTCAGCATGGTAATAACTCTTCCTACTTCTCCACTTTGGTCCTCACTGAAGTAATAGAGAGAAAGCTTACAAACAGAGAAGATGCAAGTGCCAAGTAGTGCCCAGACATGCACACTCCTCACAGTGCTGCTCGGAATAGAACCCACGTGCCCCAGATCTTCAAATGCCCTGCTCCAACTGCTCGGAGCCATACGGAAGACAATTAAACCCAACACGCTCTAAGGCAAAACATGTCAAATTCCCAGCTGATGGAGCCCCACTGAAACCTGGGCACTTACGCAAGAGCACAGCAGGCCCAAAATGGAATATAAATACTATGTCCATAAACGAAGGTGAGGTTTTGTTCCCAGTAATCTTTAATGGTATCCATGTGCCAGAAAAGTCTGTGTTTGCATGTGATTCCTTTCCCCCTGCCCCGCAAGTTCAGAAGAGTTTGGATATATGGATTTGGTTCAGTTGGGAACTCAGATTAGGAAAGGTCTAACGTTATCTCCCAGGCTGCCAACAGAAATGCATACACTGTCCACAGAAAGTTAATCTCCATTGGTAAGGGAATTAAGCTGAGGCAAAGGAATGATCCTACTAGGAAAAGCAATTCTGCTGCAGCTGTCAGACAGTTTCAGCTACATGAGCAGGCTTATGGTTAATCAGTACTTCATTTTGAGTTTGAAATGGTTGGGAATGTGAGGATTTTATTTATTTATTAGGCTTATTATTACTTTTCAGAGGCTGAATCAAGCTCCGCTCTGCACCCATCTGTCAGCTACACAAAGGACTCATTTGGAGCTATGCCAGGTTTCATTACTGGAAACACAGACCTTCCCTCTGCCTAGGAAGGCTACAAAACAAGAAGTTGGATGCCTCGGAACACAGACACACGCGCTTCATCCAGGAGGTCTCAGAACCACCATTTGGGGCTTGGAGCCCAGCTCCCATTGGACGTTCAAAAGCAAGGAAAGGCTCCAGGAGCCTCTTCAGATTTAACAGCATAGCTAACAGGACAGGAACAACGACAGCCTTTGGCCCTGTCTGGACCTTCCTCCCGATGTAACCAGCTGTGGAGGGAAAGCACAGCGGAGCCGCAGCGAAGGCTGATGCAGAGCTGCAATCCTCTGGCCTTTGTTGTAGCTCCAGGGGGCACCATGCCACCTAAAGACCTCGTTGATCACCCTCAGCCCACAGCAACCAAGTTCATCTGGGCACTGTTTCATCTGACAGACATCTCCAAATCACTGTTTCTCACTGCCAAAGCTCTCAGTGCCTTTAGTAAGCACAACTGCACTGGTGAAGGTCACCACCACAGCCACGACACAGGGAAAGACCTGATTCACTTAAGTACTGCCCTGTTAATGCACCAAGGAGTCATACCCTCTATGCGTTGGACATCTGGAAAATGAGTTACTCAAATTGCACTGAAGATGTTATTGTGGTAGATTAAGAGTAAGTACAAATCATGTTTTAACCACAGTCCACTGATTATATGCTCCTGAAGCTGAAGACAAAGTCACAGTGATCAAAACAAAGGCTACAGCAAGGAAACTGCAGTTTCTGGAGCAGAGGTAAGACCTTTTTAACCCTAGAAATCAAAATATAGCATGCCAAAATACCACTACTCTTTATTTCCTGTAAGTGGTATCAGGTGCTGTACCATTTTCATGCACTACAGAAACCAATTCTGCTTGTCCAGGTGCTAAATAGCCACATCTCTGATAACCCCCATGAAACAAGGAACAGAGAGAAGGATGGACCCAAAGAACTTGGCTTCTGATGGAGATCACGGTGTACTGCAGCATCAGAGCGATGCAGCTAAGGGCGCAGAGCTACGAAGTGAAGGCAAACTCCCACCACATGCCTTCATCCCCCTTGCTACACAGTTACGACGTTTGAATTGAGGGTTAAGGGGTTTAACCAAAGCAAGCACAAAGGGCACACAGTTGCTATGTAACTACTTGCTTGGGAGAGGCGTAAACACTGCAGGATGCACAGGAAAGGGGGTTTCTTCTCCTTACCTCAATTCCCTTCGTTCCTGGTTTATCTGCTTGCTGGGGAAGAGCACTAAGTACCAGCAATAGTACGGTGCCTTCCCGCAGCAGCATCCTGAAAATGACACTTGTAAACAGTTCCATCAAGCGGAGAACAATAATGCACTTTGGCAGAAAAGAACCTTCAAAGCCAAGTTACACAGAGGAATTATGGTTCCAATTAATCTCAACCAGTTAGGAAAGGATGAGAGGAAGACTCTGGCAGAACACGGCTGGGATGTTACCAATTAAACTTGGTTTTCTTCCTAAAAGGCAATAGTGTTCTTTTTAATTAGCCTGTGTTATTGTAATTCTAACAATAACCGACGGCATTATTACTATTTGAGCTACTTGAAAGCATTAAACATGTGCCCAGTTTCTTTAGAAGGCTTCTCTGTGAACAATCAATGGGGGTAGGTAGAGAGAGATAAACAGTTTACTTTTCCATCTCTGACTCTGAGTTATATTCTTATATTACAAGATTTATTCAAATGCTGAGAAGCCATTCTGGGAATAGTAAAAAACCCATCTAAAACAAATAAATCAACCAGCCAGGAGTCACAAATAAGCAAAAAGATGCTTCTTTCCAGATTTAGCTTTAATATTCTCTGTGGAGCAACACATTGGCATTTCTGAAGCCCCACAGAGCTCTGCACATCCATTGCACTACATGAGCTTAAGCCAGGCACACAGTGATATTTCTTCTATTCATAGAATCCCAGGCTGGTTTGGGTTGGAAGGGACCTTAAAGCTCATCCAGTTCCAACCCTCTACCACAGGCAGGGATGCCTTCCACTAGACAAGGGTGCTCGAAGCCCCATTGGCACTGAAGAAGTTAATGCCCATAGGCTGCAGCGCTAACCCCATCTTGGCCAACCCTCTGGCATTGCTCCACTTTGCAACATAACTGCTCAGCTGAAATGAGATTAGAAATCTTAATGGCATTAATGAAAGCCTGACCTATAAGACCTTCTTAAAACACAGAAACGCTGCTTTTTTCAGGCTCTCTGGGCTAAAATGAACAGATTCTCCAGTTTTCTTCATGGGTGCAAGTTCAGATCTAGAACTACTTCAGCGCTTCCAACCTCACCAGAAAACTCTGTGATTTTAAACACTGTTTTCATAGTTCTTTTCCCTCCTTCACCACCAAGGGCACATCTCTTCAGCCGTACTTGCTGTGGGGTGAATTACAGATGATAGGGAGCACAGGAAAGGCAACAGTTTGATAAGAGTTGCACCACGTGTCATGGGAAAAATACCAGTTCAAAAGGTGATAAAACCTGCTCTAGAAACACATATTAAAACATTTACACGTTATATACCCGTTCTCGTTGATAATCCCTCTCATATCCTGATTGCGACCAACACTCTGTGCTGAAATATCTTAGTAGGGAAAAAAAGTCTGCAATGAGCTATTGCTAAAAAGGTTACAGAACTCTTTCCATCTTCACTAGAAAGCAGATGTACCTGCTTCCCAGTTTTTCCTGCAGCAACCCATGCAAATGGACAGCTTCCCCTAGACAATGTGATTCTCTGAAACCCATTAAAGATCTAAAGAAGCCTTTTATAGTCAGCTCTGTATTATGAATGTTCCTAGGGGCGGCTTTTTTCCCAAACACGTGAATTAGCCAGTTCCCATCTGGCCACTTTAAGCTTCATTCCATTGTTACAGATGGGTAAGATGCAAAGCAAGACCACGAGACAGGAGATCTAAAATGGCAGAGATGATTTCTGCCTGTCCAAAACACATCCCCTTCCTCCAACTGATGAGATGCTTCCCCCAACACACAGGACAAGATAAAACAAGCGCTAGGAGATGCAACAAAACACACTGGAGGATGGGAAGATTCAATGGTTATCCAGGAAACATTCACAGTGACACTGAATAGGATATGAGCTATCTACCTTCAGGCCTTAGGATGCCAGCCAAACATTAACCACCAGGAATTCAGAGGAAATTATCTCCAAGTAATGATACCATCCAATTATTTAATAGGATTTTACACCTTGCTCTGAAGCATCTGGGAAAGCTCTGGGTGGAGTACCTGGCTCATCAAATGATGTTCAAAAGGGTGGAAATACTTGTATTTTGCCCTAAAAAGGAGCAGGACGTAACTGAAACCAAAGACTACACCAACCATGCGTTACAGCTTCGCATATTCCAGTCATGTGCAGTTTCCATTAGATGCTAATAGGTATTTTTAAAGCATCTCAGCTCTTTTACAGAATATAGGCTTAAAATAGCCCAGCAAAGCATTCGTGGCATGCTGGCAAACACCGCAGGCTGGCAGCCAGTCTGAGGCCACTGCTGGCAAAACCAGGGCACCTGCTGTCAGTGTTCTATCAAACATGACCATTTTAACATTGGGAAAGTTTGGAATGGCTCCATGGAAACCTCACTGTTGTCAAATTAGCATCCCAACCACCAGCAACAACATTTTCAGTGTCATCACTGAAATTACTACACTAATGAATAGACATAGGAAATTTAGGTAGAGTTATGGGTGAAACATCACCTGCATCAGCTTGGAATATTTGCTTGTAAGAAGGGCATACACTAAAAATGGGATTTGAAAGATGCCCAAACGTTGCAAACAGGTATTTGTAGTGAAAGCCCCAGTGAATGAAAGGGAATGATGAGAAATGCCAGGTGAAGCAGTCAGAAGAACGCTTCATAAAAGCCACATCAGAGATTGAAGCCACAGCCCGAGAGCTCCTGTTACTGATCTGGGCACTGATGAGTAAACAGGAATGGCATAGCAGGGATTCCATCCGCAAGGCCAGTTCTGCCCTTTCGGGCTCTTCCAAGTGCCTTTTTTGTATTTTCTTTCTGGAAACAAGTGCCACGAGCGTTTGTCTGTGCGAGTCACTGTGGTGGTAGCTCAAGAACAACTTCAGATGAAAGCCAATCTGGGAGATGCTCTGGAGAACAGACGCGTTTGGCAGAAGCATCTTACATCGGATGGTGCAGCAAGAGTGCATTTAGAGGAATGTAGCTCAGTCAGAGCAGAAATACTCTGGGCACCGAACTTTCCATTCCAAGGAATTCCGGAGACAAGGCTGTTTATTTATAAGGCTATCCAGGCAGAGATACCCCGGGGCCAGCACCCAGAGAGCTTGCCTTTTCCAGTATGCGTATTGCTGCAAATTCAACTAAGGCACAACTTCCATAAAGAGCCCAAGAGGAAAACATCTGTAATTCAATGCTAGTGATAGCAAAAATATATCACCATTAATGTCATCATGATCTATCATGTATGGAGCGCTGCCCAAGGCTGCCAACATTCTTTCTGACACCAGTTAGACTATGAAGTTGATCAGCATAACTCTGGTTCTTACAGGGGGTATGTTTATCAAACCCAAGGCACAGCAAAGACTGAGGATACACTGAAGTACTCTTGAGAATTAGACCCGTGATAGCGCTCTCATTATGAGAACAGCAGGATTTTGAGCATGCATGGAAAGGGGAGCAGCAGAAAGATAAAGCAACCCTAGTCATGTTCCCCTCAAAGTAAGGGCCCTGACAGTATACCCTTAGTCTGGTACCTGGTATCCGATGGGAACAGTTGTGGTACATTGTAGAAGCAGCTCTGACTCCTCCAGGCACTGGGTGTCACAGGGAAACAACATTATTGCCATCAGCCTGAACTGGTACCCCATGGAGAATGCTCAGCTCGCAAATGCAGGCTCAGTGAGATAGGTGTAACCTGGGAATTACTTCACTCATCTCCACATTTATGTTGGCACAGTCAAAAGCTGAAATCAGTGCATTTGGAAAGGGCTCAAGGGGAAACACTGAGCAGAAGGGTGAGGCAGATCCATCATACAACAGAAACAGGCATCTAGCACAACATAAATCAAAAAGGAAATTGCTTTCCCATACATTTCTTTGTCTTCTCTTATTATTAATTCAGGAGTACCTTAAGGCTCCCACAAAGATCAAGGTCTCATTTTGTTAAGCACTCTATAGGCATGCAGGTGAGATACGGACTCCAGAATCAAATGAATTGCAGTTTTGTTACTCGTATCAGCAGAGGCAGGACTTTCCCCAGAACATCCCTGCCCTAAGGTGTTTTTATCTAAGTCATAAGACCAGCAAAGGATGGAACAGAGAAAGAGGAAAGAGATGAAGCTCAAAATTCACAGAGCACAGAGGCAGCAAGAGATAAGAGAACCAGAACTCCAAACGTCGCTTCATGTGCTGCAGTTCGTCATGGTACAGAGGGAAATTCTACTAAGTTATGTGCCTCCAGCTACAGATAACAGAGGGGGAAAACCCTGCCTGCTCTTAAGCTGGCACTGAATATCCAAAGTACTAAATCCAGAATAAAAGCACCTCAACCCATCTAAGCTGGTGAAGGTGATACCAAAGGATAGAAGCCACTATCAATGGGGGAACTTTGCAGCTCTTGAGTGGAGTCTGATGTCCTGTGGGTAATGCAGGGAGTAGCTACAAGGCAAACCTTACCAGGGTCCTTAAACTTTGCCATTAAAGAGCTACCTGGAAAGGTCAGATAAGCCTCTATGGTTACATTTGTCTTGACTTTATATGCACAAAGTCCACTACCGAAAATGTTGCACAGAAATCAGTGGATAACATTCAGTTAGTATGGCAAACAAAGCAACAAATCCATAAACACTGGGGTCAATTCCCAATCCAGTGTGCATTTCCTGAACTACTTTGGACTTTAGTTCCTTTACTGCAAGTGCAAGCAAGCTCAGTAACAGGAGATATCTGGAGAAAGGGACGAGAGCACAGACCTTCATATAAAATAACACAGCCTGCTCCTAGATGATTTTCCTTCTCATCAGCATTAAGCTGCTATGAGTAGGCAGCATTTGGACACACAGCTGGTGGCAAAAGGTTCCAGGGGATATTCAGAACTGATAGCTCTTGGGTACTGCACAGAAGCACAGAGATTGGGTCTTTCACGTTCAGATGCGTGTCACTCAGATAGAAGTTTCTTCCTCATGTTATTACCCAACTAAACTGCATCCTCAGCAGTGAACATGCAATGAAAACCAGCTGCAATGAAAGCTATGAACTTTCTCCACCCCAGGCTGGGAATTAGGTCTGATGTGGGAGATGGCTTTAGTTCTCACCCATCCAACACACCCCATCTCTCCAGGTTGTGGGAATTAGTACTCCACAACAGCCTGAGCTGCCTGCAGTGCTACCTCATCATGAGGACAACACCATTGCCTGGGAAATAAATCAGGCCATTTCACCTGGGTGCCTTTAGTAACCTCATAAGCGAAAATACTGGTAAGATCATAACAGTTTTATGATGGGGAAATGCTCTCTACTTGTATATACACCCGCTTCATCATGAACCAGTGAGAAAAGACACTGGACGCTGCAGATGTATTTTAAGCTGAGGTCAATGAAATACTTGCACAGTCCCAGCTACTGGTGCTAAAACACACAGAAATAATCACATGCAGACACACAGAACAAATTTACACCAATTAGACAGAGTCACATCTTGTTTGTTAGTTTGGCTCTAATTAAGTTCAGCCTCAAGCCTTATGAGGCATTAGTTTTGCTGGAGGACTCCACTGTTTTGCAATTAACATCCTTTACCTATCCCATGCCTGGTCAGCAATAACTTTAACCAGGGAGTTTTCCATGCAGACACACAGCCAGCAGTCCAAGGTTTGTGCTACACTATTTATTTGCATTCTCCTGGTTTTTGGGCTTGTTTCTGGGGACCTCTCATATGATAGACTCAAGAAGAAAGAAAGGTCAGCATCAAGGGAAAAATAAACCCCCGTTTGCTTCAGATAGGCAAGATCGCCATGACTTCCATGCACTTGTATGTGTATCCATGAGCGAAGAGTATCTTCCTCTAAGAGCCTGGAATGTAAACACTATCACAGCTGTTACTGCGGGTGAAAGGAAAGGAAGGGCAGAAAGAGACACTGAGAGACTCTATTCCTTCTGCAGGTGTTCTTCTCAAGCACCTGACCTGATTCTGATTTCATTTATACCAGTGGAATCTGCAGCAATGGAGCTTTGTGTCCAAAGCAATACAAGTGTGGGATCAGAATGTGAGCTGCAAGATTCTTCCTTTGTGAAACTGTACAAGTTAGATCAGTCTGGACAAGGAGATGCTACTCAAGTCTGAGGTTCATTTGGAAACCTTTTTGCATGAAAGCCCATCCCCTCACTTTGTTACGAGGAATTGTGTCTTTGCACATGAATTTCCCTCCCCATTGGCTGACCTCCCTCTAAGAGGTTTTGTAGTGTCCTCAGGAATTCAACGGAAGAAAGCAATTCCTTGTCTTCTGTCTTCACTTTTGTACTAGTTTGCAGGTGGAGGGGCCCTTTCCTACTTGAATGGCTGAGGAAAAGTAACTGCTCACCAGCATCGCTCTGGGTTTATTCCAGTGTAACTGCAATCACAGTTTGTTACCAACCCCATAGGTTATGTAAATAGCCAGAGTAAATAACAGGCCTGCAGCAAACATGCAAGCTATGTAGCTGTCCTCTGACACCACAAATGGAGCTTGAGCACATCTGAATGAGGATGTCCATAAGAGGGACATGGAGTCATGACTAGCAGGAAAGAAACACAAACTGTATCTTCATCCTCATACCTTAAAGTCAATGTAGAATGGGCTCAATTCCAGTGTATTCTATAGTGCTAGGAATCTACACTGATGCCTAGGAATGCTTGCAATTTTGCTCTCATCTGCAGTAGTATCTGTAGTGGACCCCACACTGCATTCTCACCTGCCTCTAAAAGGCTGTGTCGGGACTCTTCAGCACAGGATGTTGCAAGAGGGACATAAACATGCCAGTTCTGGCCAAGTATTATGGAGAAAGGCAAACTGAAAGAGCATAGATTTAGATTTTCTTTTAGTTGTTGAGGTTTTGGGGTTTGTTTCACTTGTTTGCTTGTTTTTTAACCCTGCACTGGTTTAATACATATATTATCAGTGAGTTCACAAGAGTTGTTCTTGATTTACTAGTATAAAACTAAAGAAACAAAATAAGGCCTGAATTGCTTCTCATGTGGGATAGTTCAACAATGAGGACCACTGGCATGGAAGCCATCCGTAGTCATGCAACTAATTCAGTTACTTTTGGAACAGGCTGGTTGCACCTATGCAGACTGATGCCAAATAGCGCTAACCCCTGAGTCAAGCTAAGGAATTGTCTGGGACAGTGCTAGGTGTCCAACAGGATGCCAGGGATAATGCTAATAATATAAAGGTAGAGATGACCGAGTTCCCTCTCTGAGTACATTTGTAACATGCTTTAGCATAGTCAAAGGCTTAAAGACTTAAGTGATTTTATCCTGCTACCACTGTGTAAGTATCAATGCAAAATAACAGAGAGATAATACCCCCTCTGGACTAACAGCTTAGTCACTGCTTTCATGAACAGTATGTGTGGAAGGGGGGCATACAACATACACAAGGAACATTGTAGATTCTCTGCCTGATAAAGTCTTAAGTGCTACAGACTCATATGTTGCATTTGATAGGTTTATTACAAATGCTGTATTTTAAAGACAAAGCTGTTCAAAACCAAAGTCCTTAGAATGGTACATGGCAGGAAGATTAAAGCTATTGAATATACAGAGGCGTACATTGCCCAGTGATGCGTTAATCCACCGTCTATAATAAGGCAGCTACTGACAGTGTTCAGGAAGAGCTTTTACAGCTTACATAGGATTCGGCTGATATGGATGCACTGATGCTGGAGCCAGCTTTTGCACTTCCATGGAAAAGGTGATACCTATACAAATGTAGAATATGCAGAAAGCCTTGGAACCCCTCACCTGTGACATCAGGTAACCAATGACTGAAATGTATATATCATAGATTCTGAAGTACTCTCAAACTATGTATTTAGAACAGGACTCCAGCAAATCCTTGCACTTAACTTATCCCCCCTCCTTCCTGCCCCAAACTATTAATACCAACAGTCAAATGCTGAAGGACAAAAGAACACAGTTTGGCTTCAGTCAGACTGGTGAAAATCTGGAGCAACTCAGCTGAGGCCAGCGTAACTGAGATCAGAATTTGGACCTGACTCAACAAACGAGGCCAAATTCATTACCAAGCTCTTTCCCTACATGTCTGCATATTAAAGAGCACGGGTTTGGGTTCTTCTTGGGTTTTATTTTTCGTTTGGTTTCTGAAGTGCACATTTCAGGCGGTCTAAAAGTACGTTCTGTAATTGTGACAAAAATGCCAACTGACGTAAAGAACCTCCACAGATTTAACAATATTTTGCTTGGAAATGGGTGTAGAAATGCATGCAGTTTTGAATCCAGCACGCCTTGGCTCTCAGCTGTAGGAAACACCTTTCTGAGAAGCAAGAAAAGGAAACGTTCCTTCCACACAGAAAGCTTCAGCAGAGACAGTTATTTTTAATCAACTTGGACATTTTCTTTATGGTGAGATAAAGACAATTCAATTAAAATAAACTAATGAAATGCAGACAGAAAACACAGCAGCAGATTCTGGGCACACTCTATCTGTCCAGAATCAAAGTCCTTCTTCCTGATATCTTTTACTGTTATCACTTCAATACTGCCTAGGTCCCAGCCCACTGAGTGTCCCAGCACTGAACGAAATAAAGCAGTTCTCTGTCAGCCTCTTTGGTCTTCTTTCAAGAGAAATTAAAACCTCACCAGGTCCTGCTCCCACATAAACAGGTTCGTTGCTTGTCAGTCTTGATCCGTATTTATGAACGTGGGCTGTAAAGACCCTAAGCACAGTTCTGAATCTGAAAGAAGCAAGGGGAAGAGGCCACACTCACACAGCTGTGAGTGCACCAGATGAAGCACAAAAAGCACTGGTGGAAAGGGAAGGATGTCTTCACGCCTTAGCATCACTCGTCCCTGTACACTACAGCATGGTTCACCTATACTTTTAAGCACCAAGAGACATACCAGACAGCTATTTGGGATTCAGAGAACAGCAGCTAAAAATCAGAATCTAGCTCCTACAGCCAGCATAGAGCTTTCTCAAGAGGAACAGATTAACTTTATTTGCCTCTACGCATTCTCCCATGCATCTGCAAGTACTTCCCATCATCAGCTCCCAGTCTTGACCTGCTAAGCTGCTGGAATGGGAAGGAGGAGGCTTCAAGAAGTAAATCATATCTATATCAGAGTACCATGGAGCACAGGTACAGACTGATACCTTCAGTGTGGAGGAAATGGATGGCAGAGGCACCAACCCGTCTACCATTCTTCAGCCCCCCAGCTGTGGAGACAGGAGGAGATGGACTATTTGCAGCAACATGCTGTAGTTTTAACTTTGGCTTAGGCAAAGAAGTGATACGTGCTCCATGCAGCTCCTGAACCACATATCACTGAAGCCAGCAGTCAAGCCCTATTGCCATATGTGAGACCATCAGCCCAGCTCATGTTCATAGTGAGATGCATTTACACATCCGTGGCCTCAAAGTCAGCACTAGCAACTTTCACATTCTCTTCAAGGCTGGTCCTCACTGCCTGATGTTCTCAAAGTGGCTGTGGAATAAAATAGTCTGGGCTTAATAAGGCCTATTTATGCAGTCTCATTTAGCAAAGTTCATGTTTATAGGGATTTATTAGGCACTTAAATGCATGAAAGAGGAAAATATTTGCTTGTAGTTTCAACTGCTCTGTATGGTTTTCTGACTCAGTGGACTCTGAAAGCACACAAATATTTTCCAATAAACAAAGAACTGGTTCGAACTGCTGCCCATTGAACACAGGAGAGTGACCACAAACAGATTTGATTCATAGGCTTTTTTACCCCCAAAAAACTGGAAAGGATACAACTTTTATTTTAATGTAATGTGGCTAAAGTCTTCATTTTGAATATCTACCCAAGGCAGAGACCCCTTCAGCCCTCAAGCAGCAAGTCGCTTGGCTAGATAGTGAAACAAAGCATGAAGTTTGTACTATAATAAACAAAAGTACAACAGCACATGGTCATCATTTTGACTCTTGCTACTAAGAGTCAGATTCAGTGAAGACTGAACCAAAGGGTTTTCGCATGCAAGCATCTTCCAGATTAAATCCAGGTGTAGAACCATCAGCAAGTGATTTTCCTTTGTAGGTGAAATCTATACATACACACACACACACATATATATGCACCTACATGAGCAGGACCAAATGAACTCAGTAACAGAGAATAACAGGAAATCACAAAACCAAGCAATAATAACCAAGTGTCTGTCAGATTAGCAACCAGGCTCAATAGGCAAAAATCAGTGGAGTCAAAGAAACTGCCTGCAAGCATCAAGAACAAGGTGTTTCTTTATCATTAAGGCTCCTTGTTTCTCTGTCAACACTGACTACGGCATTTGCTCAACAACCGCTATTGGCTTTCAGTTTTCAAGCAGTCTGAAAGCTTTTTAGCCTCTAATTTCTCCTATTTCTTATGCAAATAATTTTCTAGCTGCTCTTGCTTTGTAGCTAGCTTTCTGTATTCCCCTTCTGGCTACAGAATAATCAAGGCACAAGCCAAAATGACAAACTGTTTGTAGGCTGGCATACTGCACTATGTGTTCTCAAACACGGTGGTTGGACTTGAACTGGCATTTATAGGTATTCATATTTATAGGTTGGATTCTATCTTCTCCTCCACTCCCTGTATTTTCCTACGCTCCCCTCTCAATATACCTTGAAATTTTCACTTCAAGCCACTGAAATTAGTCCAAGAAGAGGCTCAAAGTCAGGCTCCATCTACTCCAGTGATCCCAAAATTCAAGCTCTTAATAATTTGAGGTGGGGGAGTAGGGAAGTGGTTGTTGTCCACTTTGGGGTTTTTTATCTAATCATTGATTTACTTTGGGAGGTCTTTGAGACTTACAAATCACTGCCAGCATCAGTATCATGTACCAATATTCAAAATGAGATGAAAGTATGAAGTGTTAATTCTATTTGGAGACTATTCATTGCGTAGAAGATCACGATATATGCAGGACTCCTCTGGAAAGATATCTACAAGTGACTCAAATGTAGGAAGACATTAATATATATATTAATAATATATGAATATAATAAATCTATATAATACATGAATATATATATTTGAAAACCCCACAGAATCCCCCAGTTTTGATAGTCAGAGTCAACCACCTCATTGTTTCTCAGCATGTGCTTTGCACCTCAGAAGGCCATATTTCCCTTGCAGAGTGCACTTTCTATGCATGAAATCTCCACAGTGATTGACAGGATAAGCCGTTACAGTCAGTTATATCAGTGGGTTTAAACATAAAAATGACATTTAGAAAAGCTATTCATAACTCGATAACTCTGGGAATGAGGAAACTACAAATCAAAACAATCACTAGAACTATGGCTTACAGAACATTTTGCAAGCCATGTATGAACACTGGCACCAGTGTCTGCTAAGCAGAGTCGGATGTCCCCTAGGAATGGATTTCTATCTCTGTTTGCTCTTAATACCACAAGGCATCTGTCCAAAACTGTACTAGGAAGAGTGTGCACATTTTTGCATCTCTAAGAATAGTGAAAATTCTTCTATATGTCAAAAGTTTCCTTCTTAAACTATTGCAGTTGGTTCCATTTCTGTTCCGCTGGTTTCTTTCGAACGACAGAATTCGATACTTCATTGTGACCTTGCTCATCACGTAATTGAGGCAAGCTGCCTCTTTCTTCTCCCAACTGCTCTTGCTGAGAAACAAGATCTCTAAATTAACTTTTGTGTTAAAGAGTCGCTCATTAAAACTTACTCTTTTTTAAAGGAAGCTTCTGGATCCAAGGCAAATAAGCAATAACTTTTCCTTTTTTGACAGAAACCAGGATTTCCTTCCCCCCAGTGGAAAACATTTCAAAACTCGCTGCAACAATAACATCTTAACTCTGGATGGAGAGATCTCATTTCTCTGGAAATCCTTTTCTCAGAGGATGAGATGTTTAGAACCAAGTGAAGAATTGCACTGAGAAAGAAAACAGTGAAATCCTACAACACACAGCTTCTGAGCTCCATTTAAAACAAAGCAGGCGAGTTTCTTTTGTATAGCAGTGTTTTCTATGGAGAAAAACTGCTTAAGGAAACAAAAGGACATACATTTACCATTTTCAATACGGAAAACACAAGAGAGGCTGGAATATCACCCGCTTGATGACAGACGCAATTGTCCCTGCTCAGAGCTTCTTTATGTCCAGTTTCTTCCCATAACTGCTGATTTGTCAGGCAGCATCATTATCAGGGAAGTAGAATGGCATTAAGAGACTGCAGGGACACACACCTCTCTATACTAGGAGTAGTATCTCCTTCCTCTCCTCTAAACTGCTCCCATCAGAAGAACACTATCTTGTATTCATATCCACTTCGCACAGGGAAAACATTACCAGTAATACTTAAACCTCTTCTTGGGTTGCCATAAATCATAAAGCTCAGGGACTGGCTTAAGAACACTGTAAGTCTTACATTTATTAGACATCAGCATATTAACACAAGATTTTTCACATCATCCTTGGCACTATGTCAAGATAAAGCACTGCACAAAACTGTGAGGGAAGGCTGATATATGGAGAATAAGGTTGGCACAACCCAAGTGCTTCACATATTGCCTTTTGAATTTAGAGTACCGTCACCAGGAGGAAGACTCATTCAGTTATTTATCATTTCTCCCCTTTCAGAGATTACAACAAACTGGGATCTTTAACATGGACTATGAATCATACACAGCTATGCTACATTCTGGAAAGCCATTGTTCTCATATGGGTGCAGACCAAACACTTCTTCACTGTCAAGGGAAGCATCAAAAAAGGTCTGCCTTGACAGCATTGCAAATCTCATGATTCCATTTTGGGGCTTGTGATCACCAAAAAGTTCCAGCTGCCACTTTAAAAAGTCAGTGTCTAGTTTCACTGTCCATAGACAACAGCATAATCCTATGGTACCCTTAAAACCCAAAGCCATAGGATGCACCATTTAACTCTGGGGAAAAAGACTTCTTTTAGCTGCACTTTGGAGTTAAAATCCTTAATTATTGCTATTCTTGTTTTGTGGAAAATAGACCTTTCCCCCCAAAAAAATGATGTTAGAAAACACATTTTGAAACATCAAAAACAGGATTCCAAAAGGCAATTTCAATTGTTTTTCTTACAGTTCCTTCATGGTTTTCCAGTGCTCAGTGTTCCCACAGTCACAGCAGCAGTATTTAAGACAACCTAAAACTTAACTACTGCTCTACCATTTGCAGGAACATCAAAGATTGCAAACTAGCAAATATGTTAACAGCCACTCTATAAATGCTGAGTTTTGTGTCATTGAGTTACAAAGAAGTCTTACATTAAGATTTCCTAGCACCTAACACTGCACCTTTTGGAAGATCAATCGCTTTAGGAAAAGAACAGCCTGCAGACTGATGTGGTGAGTGGCATTAGGGGCATTTATTTCCTTCCCTTTTCTGATGCTTCAGACTATACTTACACATACAGGAATGGACTTAGTCCTAATAGAGCAAATCTCTCACTGTGGATTTTACTGACCAGGAATGACAGGAGCAGCTTTGAATGGCACAAAGATTGCGCTTCCTCTGCTTTGAGATTACAGACTTCAAATTATTTTTTCCTTTATACTCATGGTTTGAAGATCCAATATTCTCCTAAGCAATTATCAAACTCCAAAATCTGGCTTTCTTTGCATGATCCACCCCTATATATACCTTGATACAATTCTCTGTACAGCACGGCCTGGAGCCTTACACTTGGAATCCTATGTCCCAGATTGTCACTGCTTGGAGCTTAAGTGGCAAAAAGGATGAAATTAAATTAATTCTTCCCATATAAAGTCCCAGACCAACAGAATTAAGAGAACTCCCTTCAGCTGCTTCCAGGCTAAAGTCCGTCTTGTAAAGTTCAGTGATTCAGATTCAGTTTAGTACCAAAAGTGATGCTTGGGAGCACTAACGGTGTATAAAACCCTAAGAACAACGAACTTATTTAACTGCATTGTACTGGGCTGGGGAAAAGAAGCAGCTCTGAACAAGTCCAGATAAAGCAAGAATTCCAGGCCTGACAAAAAGACATGAAGCAAATTAAATATTAAACATTGGCAACAACTAATCTGGTCTCCAAATTAGTTCAGGGATGACTCAGTCAAATGTTGTCTAAAACTGTCAGGTTTATACTGCACAGATCAGCTCAAGAGCTTTATGTTTACAACAATCATCTGCATGCATCTATGCCCTGACATTCTTCCTAGAGTGCTTTTGCTCCCCCTCCTCCATGCAGAAATTCCTCTTCTACCTTTAAAGCAATAAAGGGCAGATCGTTATCACAAAGCAAAGAGTACTCCAACCCGCAGGAAACACGGAGGGGAAGTAAAAATAGGATTACATGAATTACCACCTAGCCAGGGGTCTGGGAGTAGAAACAGGGAGATAGCTCCAAATCTCCAACCCTGTGTCTGCTGATCTCACTGTTGCAATTCCTCCCTTAAGATCTTGTCTCCCCAGTGTTAAAAATATGTCTCCCTTCATCTAAAGAGAGACTTCAGAGTCCCTTGCACTCCACTAGGCAGGGTAACCTCAGGAGTTGTGTAGGCAACAAAGAATCGTTTGCTTCCTCTTTTAATGTGCTCTCACATCAGTTTCTATAATCCTTACAGTTCCCCCTGCCTCTTCTCTCCGTGACGCATAGATCTCACCCTGGTTATCGTGGAAGTCAAAGGAGTACTGGAGCAAACCTCATGACAATTGCAAACAGATCAGAATTACCAAGCTGGAAGCAGGAGCTAAACAATTTGACCTCAACCATGTTCATTTCTGAAGAGTGAGACAACCCTAAGGCCAATCCCCAAAGCAATAGGTTAAGCAAACACCGGGTGTGATTTCTCAGCTGTTGGTTATATGTCAGTGTTTGAATTCATTTGCCTGACAAGAGCCACTTACACACAACAGTGATCGAGCTAGAACACAATGACATCTGGCCCTCTCAGAGGGGCTGGTTGCTCCTCAGAGCCCTTTGATCACTGTACTATGCACAACACCTTTGGTCTCAGGCACTTTGATAATCAACTGAACTGAGGCTGAGAGCTTCACATGGGAGCAGAATCTGGCCTCAGGCTTTTAAAATACACCTGCAGCTGACTGAATGCAAGGCTCGGGCAACGAGCACTGCTGGAGCCCACTTTCATCACGGGAAGATGGAACATGCAGAGACACGAGGCAAACTGGGATCCAGCCACACATTTAGCACAGATCCAGCAGGGTTATAGTTGTGTAACTGTTGTCACAAGTTAACTAACACATGGCAAAATGACAGCACAAAAACCTCCCTGTTTCACCCCCCAAGCACAAACCTTTCTTCAGAGCTTGACAAGAACCCCAAACCTCTGCACTAAAGAGGCACTTTGGCACCTCTTTCTGCAGGGCTGGGCCTTCACCAAACAGAATGAGGGATGGAGAGTTCTGAGCCAGGGCACCCTGTCATCAGGGGGCCATTGGGGTGGTTGGTACCTCATCCAAGGCCTGAGCAGGACAGGACTAGTTGTGCAACTTCATTCTGCTGCTGGCACTTGCAGCATTAAAAACTTAAGAGCAGAGCTCTGTGCTTATGGACAAGCACTTAAACTGCTTCTAACCCCACACATACTATACTTTCTCCTATCAGGCTTTGTTACTTATAAATACCTTGGTTCGTTAGGTCTAAAGACTTAAAGTTTCAATCTTTGCATCGCGTGCAGAGACACTTCCACACTGTGTTAACAGAAAGGTGCTTTTTCAGCACGTTTCCCACTTCTGTCTGGCTCAGAAGCGACAGAGCACCTCTCGCATGAGATGCTGAGAACAGCCAACAAGAGAATTATCCAGAAAACCCACATGGGAAAGACAGATGTCTGCATGGGAGAAGAGCTGTCGCTAATCACAGCTCTTGCAGCACTGAATGTCCGTGTTTAATGGAACAATGTGTTATGGTACAAAACACCTACAATAAGATACCAAAGCCTGATCTGACCCAGTTCCCAGAAACTGTGCTTTATTAACAAGTGTTATTAACTTCAGCGCAATTACTCACACAGACAAGGGTATCCACAGGCAAATCCTGATTCAGTAACCTCTATAACATGACTGAAGTTCTGGTATGTGGGTAGTCAGCATTATTTAGCATGACTCAGGACACTCTAAATATAAGATACCCACTTTGCCTTATAGCTTTAGAGGTTTTTAAACCATATGTAAAGTGATCTCATCATGTGTTGCTTTGCATCTTATTGCTCAATCGGGTATTGCTAAACAGGAGTGTTAAGTAATCTATTGTATAGTACACAGTACTCTACAGTACTATACAGTACACAGAACTCCACTCTAATTCCAGCAGCAGCTGGCTATGTAACTCCTGGTACAGACAATAAATCACTGTCCTCTACAGTACATTTTAAGGGCAGCAAAGAATACATTGCCATAATCAATGACAGATGCTACAAAGTAAGTTACTTTGATTTTGAAATGGTCAGAGAAGCTTCTGACTTCCAGCAGTCAAATGCTCACTCCAGAACCATCACTCTATCACTTGACTTCCTTGTCACTGGGCAGTGACAGAGCTGATAAAGCTGAGATAGAGCAATGTGTAAGAGAAGGAGAGGGGAAATGCTGGGTCTGAACTGGGTCATGGTGTGCTAGTGGAGTCATGCAAACTCACACCAGCAAAGATTTGGTGTTGTAATTGTGCACATAAAGTATTACTCAGAATAGAACTCTCCCCAGATTAAGAGCTCAGTTCTGGTGTGAAGGTCGCCTTGTCTTCACGGAGGTCACAGTTGCAACCTTTAGAAGTGGGAGGGTGGCGAGGCAGGGAAAAGATGTATGAGCCATAGTTCTTCCTCTTTCAGCTGCCTTTTTTTGGTCTTATATCTCATCCCCCCTTGGCTGATGCCTTGTGCTGAGGTAGAAGGCATAAATCAGCATTCCTGTGCTTCAGACACACCAAAGCTTTATTGTTGTAGCTCTTTTGTGGGCATTAGAATCTGAAACATCTTCCTTTTCCCAAAGCCAGCGAGTGCAACAGTTTAAGGAAGAGCCTAGAAGAATTCACTATGAAAGCAGATAGCCTGAAAGAGAATTATACCTTCTGATGCATGCTGAAGTTCTGCATCAACTTGTCTGCTTGCCCTAGCTCCGTGGCAAGTCCTTTGCTCTGAGCAGTGCTCCAGAACCATGAGGAATCCCACCCCTGCTGTTACCTTCAAGTTCTATGAGGTCATTTTGCTTACGAGGTACAAAAATCATACCATATATTCCCCAGCTCACCATCTTCCATCATTCAAAACAGGCCCAGACTTCCAAGCAGTGCAAAAACCAGTAGCAAGCAGCTGCATCTAATGAATCAGGATCCAACTCAGTTAACTCCGTAGACACATCAGAAATATCATAGATAAAACACAAACGGAGAGACAAATGGGGGAAGGTCTTGCTGGACTTTGCTACTATTAACAGGAAATTTCCTTCTTTTATTTAGCAAGAAAAGCTATTTGGTTATTTACATAAGGCCACTGGAAAGAACGTGTGCACTGGAGACAGACCATGCTGGGAGGTACTGCAGATCTGTACACAGGAATTCAAACAAGACACGTGCTACCTGCAGTGATGTAGTCTGCAGCACATAGATGACAGTCTGTGCTATCCCCTTACTGATCTATGACCAGCTTTCTTAGGCTATCTTTTCATGTTGGTGTTGCTGTCTTGAGCTATACATAGCCCAAGTAAATTAATACAGGAATCTGAGGAGTCCTTCTCTCAGTGCCATATCTAGAAGGAATCAGAGAATTTCATCTCCAGTGGTACAAGAAGGAGAGATCAAAGGCAACTCCTACCTCTCTTTCCTTGCCTTGAAAGAAAATATTACTCTTACTTATCCCAGCCATTTAAGCACATGGTATTGATGTGCACTAGCGCTGCTTTAGAGACACGCACAGAAAGGACAGGGTACGGCATGCAGGCAGCTTAAGGGGTACAAGGAAAGTAGGCTGACAAAAAATAACAAACACCCCACACCAGCCATCACCCAGACCATGTTTTTGTGAAGGTCTTTGTTATCTGCAAGTAGGTGCCAAAGCTGTTGAACAGCTTTTAGCCTGAAGAGCTCACTGGCTGTTTGATGGACTGGGTTCTGGGGCGGATGGCATTATTTCTTCGCCACAGCTGAATGATAATGCTTTTTGAAGGATGAATTGCAAATGGGAGGATTGCAAATACTTGCCTGGGCTCAGATTACTTTGTTTGCCTGAGAGGGAAGGTGTCTGTATGAGGAGCAGCCACTCCTGGACAGGCATCCTCAGAGACAACACACATACAAAGGCAGACGAGTTCCCACAGCAGCTCACGAGCAAGTGTGAACACAAGCAGCTCACTGGGCTCCAATGAGATTAACTGAGCACTTTCTCAGCGCTCATCTCCACCCAGAAGCTGGCATCCTCAGGCCTGTAGTAAGCGATCCACCACCAACCATCTGTCTTCCTGTCATCCCCATTAAACATGTTTTATTCCTTGCTATTTACCTTGCCTGTATGCGTCACTGGAAAACAGAAGTGTACTTTTTGGGAAAATTACTCCTCTCCATAACTTGAAGACTTGTGGTTGGACACAACATATTATAAGCAAAACAGATCCAAAGGTCAGTGCTCCTACCAGTACTCCCTTCCATCACCCAGGAGCTGAAATGTGGCAATGCTGGCTGAGATTTCCTGTTGGCATCTCTCACAGTCCTGCACAGGGTCCCCTGACCCTTTCCTGCAACAGCTCCCCAGCTGTGGAGACACGCGCCACATGCTTTCCTTGCCAAGATGTTGCACAATTTGCCTCAAGGCTGTAAGGCAGACCCCGCTGCCTGTTCTGGGCTCTGGCTGGAGAGGAAAGGAAAGTGAATGTTCCCATTTTAGCCTCAGATTATTTTCAACACATGATGACAAATGCTCTGCAGTGGGAAGGGCTTCTGCAGCATGAGTGCACAGGCACGTAACTGCAGGCGATGGGGAGAAGAGCTCAGCACAAGGTCTTGCCCAGCCAGGTTACCCTGCTGCATCCTGAACAACAGTGACACAACGTGGGCTCCTACCTCTGGGTCACAGATTTCTGCTATAAACATCATATGTTAAAAACCCCACAGGAAACAATTTAACATCAAAGCAACTCAAAGCTTCCTCCCTTCTTGTTATTTATCTCATTGTCCTCTATACTAATGCCAGATCTAAGCATCATGCTCACCCCTCTTTCCCAGGGTGGTCTAAGCTATTTTTGAAACCTTTCTGACTGCCAGAGAGAGATGAGCTTTGCAATGTGAGTCTGTCTTCAGGCCTCAGCAGCACCAATGCCTTCCATAGGCACCTACTTCCTCTAAAGTCCACAACAACACAATTTGTCCATTATCACTGGAAGCAAGCAACAAACAAATCCAGTCAGACACCAAAGGGATATGTCATATTCTGTCTAACAAGTGTCACACTTCAGCATGTCACTGCATTGAAAAGGATTTCCCACAGCTTCAAGATACTGTCAGTTTAAGCCTATAATCACCTCTCCAACATCAGTCAGCAGAGGGTACAGATAGTCTCAAGAAAACTCACTTGACACATGGCAAGGTTGAGGATCAGGGCAGGAACAGAACTGGAGATAAAGGCAATAAACAAGTACTGATGAGAAGATGGACCTTTGTGGAGCATGGTCTGATCTCTACCACGTGCTCTTAACTCAGAATGTGATAACCATTCCTCATTGCCTACAGAGATAGCCAGGCACTTGCAGATGTTGTTTCACCAAAGGTCTTAGGCTGAATCACCCTGCAGGTATGTAGTTAGACTTTACCAGTAAGTCAGGGAAGACCTGATGAGTAACAGATACCCAATTCCCATAGCTGCTGGTGACAATTGCCGTCCTTGCAACAGCAGCAGTGCAGCCTTCAGTCACTGGGAAATCACCTACACAAGTGAGCCACACGCTTTTCAAACCCTCTCACATAGCACAGTGACACTGGCTCCATGCCTTCAATGGGATTTGGGAGGCCTCTTTTAATAGCCATCCAAGGTGCCCCTAAGAGACCCACTATTTTACTGACATTGGAGATCTATGCCCATAAATTTCCTACACATCAAGAGATGCTTGGACAAGATGTTGTAAACCAGAGATTATTACCTTGTCAAAGTAGAAACCAATCCCATCCTCTGTCAAAAGCAACTATCACAACCTAAGAGTAAAACATTTCTGTTCTCCTTCCTTCATTTGCAAAAGGACTCCCAAGCAGATACAGCAAAGTGAATGCATTTCAAGAACATATTTAAAGCTCGTACACATCAGAGAGCAGAAGTGAAAAGCACACACTCTGTGGGACATTCTGCTTCTATTCTCTCAGGCCCCAATTCCTCTAACACACATGCCTGTGCTTAATTTCAGCACAGAAACCAGCAGGTTTCTGTAGCACGCTCATGGAAACTAGGGTAAGGACACTCCCATCTGCAGAATCAGGGCCCAAGGCCATGGCCTGTCATTGGAGCGTGGGCTGGGAAACATCTCCCTCCATAAGACAGAAGTCAGAATCACATCATACAATTGGAATAGAAACTGCAGGGAAAAAAACCTGTTGGTAACCAGCAATGCCACGATGGATGGATCTGCAAGATCAGCTTAATTTGGTTCTCTACTTCAGGGGAAAGACAGCAGTCTGAAAAGCTTTCCATTTCTACCCATATCCATCTGGGGCACTTCAGCAAGCGCTGGTATAAAATAGCACATATTACAGCAAAATGCCAAAGGGTTAAGCCTCTAAATAAGAACTAGGGAAGGACAAGCATTTGGATGGAGAACATAAGCCTCAAGCATTCCCAACCTCAGCTCAGGTATTGGAGCAGCAAACTGAAGCTGCGGCCACCTTCTCACTGTTGTCAGCCTGGAATCTATTCAGCTGCGTTGTGCCTCCCAGAGGCAGCCTTGCAAAAGACTGATTTGACAATCTGGGAGGCATCTGCTCAGCAATTATTAGCACAGCATTCACTTAGCAGCATCTCCAGCAACCCACTCAGCCCAGGCTAAGCTTTGATCACTCCATAGTCTATTCAGTCTTAAAAGTCATCAGGATACAAACAAGTATTCAGAGGGGATCAAGGATCTGCGCGTTCCTTTATATGAATCACTACAACGGGGACTCACCATGTTAAAGTGAGCCTCAGAAAGATACTTTCATGAGAGGTACCTTCCAAGAACATGAATAACACACTTGACTGCAATGTGCCAGCCTACATAGGCTTTTGAAATGCATCAGCCTCACCTCAAGTCCCTGGCCCTGTGATATGTCAAGCATCATTAACAGGCTGGTTTGGGAACTCAGCTGAACTGCTATCATCTGATTGCTCCCTTCCCAGACAGCATGACTTACACAGCAGGATTTTTCATGGCTTCATCACAGCTTAAAAGTTCCCTATCACCAACCATTATCTATGCAACGCTTTAGACAGCTTCACAATTCGAGTTGCATTGCTGGTCTTCCAGAAACCTAGCGCAACATGCTGACAGATGGACTATTTGGCACTTAAGGAGCTTTGCTTTTTCACATTGGTCAGATGTAGGAATTTGCCAGGTAGCAGCTTATTCTACCAGTTTTCCATATTGATAATCGAGGACCTCAGGCAGGAGCAGTCCTGCTGAGCAGGCTCTACAAATGGAGAACAAAAAGATACCTCGTGCTTTTTACTCCACTTTGAAATGGATTTTTAGACATCTGACAACAAGACCCTTCTCCTTCACAAGAAGCACATGGAGCAGAATAAAGAGACACAGCCTGCAGAAATTGAGACCCTCCATGAAACTCCCCAGAGGAAGCATTGAATAGATCAATAGGCCTAGATGTGAAACAGGCTTCGGAACACTTCTAAAGAGGGATGGTGCAGTGCGTTTTCTCCTCCCATCACTTAAAATGACCCACACAAATACACACATAGATTTCATTTATATTCCCACCACTGTCTAGTTAATATTTTTGATGCAGCAGTTTTTTGCTTATAAAACCAAGCACAAAAAAATCTGAGTCCCAATCTTCCCTTTTGGGTGATGATTTTACTGGTGTTATTTCTACAGAAACATACTCCTGACAGCTCTGCAGTTCCTTGCAATCCCCAAAAAAGCTCAGGAAACACTTGTTCACTCTGTTTTTGAGGGCAAGAATAGGTGATCATGCAGACAGCAGTGAGACATAACCTGGCCAAGGTAAGAAATTGCAAGGCAAGAAGAGAACTCATGTACGCGCCTGCAGACTGGGCTGTGCACATGCCCTTGCATGCTGGTTCTTACTCACTGTCACACACGCTATTTTTGCATCAGCTATTGCTGTGGCCCCCAGATCTGAAAAGCTGCAGAGGCCATTAGATGCCTAATCACCCATGATTAATCCAAATGGAGTTTTCCCATTCACGGGAACACTCCCTGCTTCCGAACAAGAGCAGCAGAGTGTTCTCAGTTGTGTCTTAACATGCTCTGTAAAGCTCGATGAAAGAAGATAAGAAATTTATCCCGGAGAAAGACAACAGGCTACTGGTGCTTTAATAAACTTGTACATTCAGTTCTTTATGAGGGCAGCCTCCTATTACCTGTGGTGAGGCAAAACTGCAAACCAAGACACACACACCTCTGGGAGAGTCCCTTTTTAGAGCTCTCAGGGCCCAGATTGACATGCAAACCATGCTGAAGTTCAGCTTCTCTTTGCTCCTCTCACAGTCCCATCTGCTATTTCCTTAAAGTGAGACCCCAGTTTCACCAACAGGAACCAGTGACACAGTGGAAGGTACATACTGGCAGGTTTGCAGCTACATCTGCTGTTCCTTACATAAGCCTTTCATTATAGGAATGGTAGGTCATGTACTTGGGAGCCCATTCTCACCTGTGCAATACAGTGGAAAAAGCTAAATGGGCTCCTCTGCATTAGGATGTAGCTTCGGGGTATGTATAGATGGGATATTTCCCATAGAAAGCCTTTCTCACTCAAGGAGGAAGGTGGATGCATGGTAAGAATCTTTCAATACCACTTATTATTCCAGACAATTCACTTGTACAGCACCCAAAATTGCATACCAGAAAGGTACCTTGTATCTTTAACAGTAGAAGTGAACAACTAGGGCAGGAAAGGAAGCAGGATGGGGGGGATACAGAGATAGAGACAACACTAAGACCCAAAACACACAGACCAGGCTCTGTTAAAGCTCTCACATTGAGACACCCCAAATCATCAGTTCTAGCCAGAAGTCGCACCCAGAATCCTTAGATGACACTCCAAGCTCTTTCAGTGATTTCATGTGTGATCTTGGTCACTCCCTCCCTCAGGTTCACCAGTTACGCAATCATGAGCTTAATTCCTGTTTGCTACCATTGTCAGAGTGTGGATAGCAGTGGTCTGGGGGGGCCTGTCTTCTTGTTTTAACCCAACACACCACCCATAACTTACTGCTTGCTTTCCTGCAAAAGCTCTGATATTTTACAGCTCCAGGAGCTGCAGCCTTGGCCTGGGATATCCAGTTCCACCTGAAAATGCTCAGGAACTCTCTCCCTACCTTGAGATTTCATATAGAAGAACCATGCGAGCCGCATCTGCCCAGGACTACTTCTGTGACCACAAAGTCCAAGTGAAACGTGAATAGATGCATAAACCCAATGACGAGAAACAAAAGCAGCACATTGTAGCTGGACCTTTCTTTTGACATCACTTGTATTACCTGACCTCTCAATACCTCTTTTCCACCCAGACAACGCCACATGTACACCCCCCTAACCAAAATGAGCTGCTGCAGCAACAAAAAGATGCACTACAAGTTTCCAAGTAAGTACAAACAGGAAACTGAGATGGACAAAATGTGTAGTCAAAAGGAAGCAACCAGCATCAAAGCAATACACATCAGGAGCTCCAACCACAGATAGCCCATCTGGCTCTTCACGTACACCTAGAGGGCACAGCAAGGATATGCTCCTACGCACATGCTGTGACCAGATTTTGCACCAGCAAGCCAACACTATGCAAGTAAATAAAGCCAAGAGGCATGCAGAACCTTACCTACCACCTTGGGCACTTCCCCACAGGGACCTGCAGGCTCCACCTGGACCAAGCTCTCCTCTGGTGCCTTTTGGGATGAGGAGCAGGGTCAACGCTTCACTTCTCCCACCTCCAGAGCAGCCTCAGTGATGCTGAGGGACCAGGAGAAATGGAACGTTGCTAACAAATAGCCACCTTCCTCCCAGCGTGTCACCCACAGCTGTTTATAACTCCCTACTGAGTGAAGCACAGGAGTCCCTCATCACCTTTTACAAGCAGGTTCTGGAACCTGGAGGCAAATGAGAGGTCTCCTCAGGGATGAGGAGCTCAGGAACCCCTTCATCCTCCTGGCTGATCACAATGTGCCTTGGGGTCTGTTTTCACATTAGCAGGGTACTTCAGAATTGCCAGAGCTTGGGCTTTTAGAGTGCACAAGAAGCCACAGCTGAGACATGACATCAGGTTGAAAACCAAGGGGTGATACAAGGCCAGATAACAGTGTGAGGACTCCAGGTTCTTCTGAAGCTTGTACATGATTAGTGCAGGTTTTATAATACCACTGCACATCCATTAGTCACTGGCCATGCCAGCAAACCATCCTTTTACTTCTCCCTTGTACTTGCATCCATCTTTTCTGTGAGGATGAATGCAAAAGGAACCTTTTTCACTCAGGATGGTTAATGTCTCTTCTCACACCAACCAAAGAGAATGTGAGGTTAGAACAGCAAGTTTTCCTGATGATCCCGTTTCATGGAAAGGACCACAATGCTGGGAGAAGTTTTTGACCTACTTGGTTTCCCAGGAAGAAGCCTTGGTGTTCATCTGTAAAGTCTATCTTCCTGCATCAAAAGGCAGTTATAACACTAAGACTTAATTCCTCTCACATGCATCACTCCTTTAAAGCATCAAACTACTGCCCTGGGTTGATACAGCTTATTCACAGCTTTCTTTACTGTTCCCAGCTTGTCCTTAGAGCTGATCAAGCCATTTGTCCTGTAACTTGATAGCAAAATTCACCAATTCAATGCACACGAGTTCCCAGCTGGCTGCCAGACAGCAAGAAAGCCTTGTGGTTTCTATTAACTGTATTGGGTTTGAACCCCAGAGCTGAAGAGCCCCATATCTCACAGCCAGCCCTGGCCCAGTCCCTTCCCTGCTGCTCTCCTTCCTTTGAAGATTCAGATTTCATTCATACAATAGGACACGTGTCCAGCCAAATGCCACCTCCAAACTAAATCAAGATACCCACGTGAATGATGAGCCCAAAATTACCTATGTGAATCTGCAGAATACAGCATCTGAGCAGACACTTGGAGGTGATCTCTCCTATGACAAGTAGAGCCAGCCCACCTGCACTGCAGTGTTATTTATGCACCAGCGCTATCTTCCAGAAAGAGCAGTTTAAATATAGCAATGATTTTAGATTCACAGCCAAGTGTGGCTGCTCACACCGCTTTGCAGATTAAAAGCCCTGAGGCAAAGGTATGTTGAGCAACTCAGATCTATGGCAAAGCTTGGAACAAAACCCACTCTCTTTGCTTTATAGCGTTAAGCTGTAACTAGAAACACAACCTTCCTTTATTTTAGCACCTCCTTTGCCCGGTGCCATTGACAATAATGAGATAAAAATTGCAGCAACATAACTGGAATGAAAATTAATTAGTAATCCTCAATGAGATTGTCTTCACTGCAAGGTGATACTGCTTTGTGAGTTTCCACCTGGCACACACAGAGCCAGAAATAGCCTGAAGTGGATGAATTCCCACCTTTTCCAGCTGAACATGAATGCCATGCATTGATTCTCTACCTAGCCTAGAGGCGTCCTTCAAGACCTGGCGCCTCAGGCACTTGGCCTAAGAGCTCACCCTAGAAGTAGAGATTTTGACAGGAGAGTTGTTAGGTGTTACACCATCGCTTTGTTTGAAGGGTGTGGAGGAAATGCTGTCCAACCTGTAAACTGAGTAAAAGGTCCCTTGAACTGCAGTTACCTGTTGGCTCAGAGTTCAGTTAGGCAATCCGAATTGTTTGCGTTTGATTAGACATATAAAGAAAATGTGAAGCTGTGTCACTTTGTACTAAGACATCGTCAAAAAGACGTGGATAAACAGCTCAAGAACACCATGCAGGAGCACCTGGAAGTCTTTGCCAGGGGAAAAACAGATGAGAGAGACCTCAGGGCAATCCTTCATATTCATTCATCTGGTTGTTCGCTGTCGCCATCCTCTTCAGCAGATTTTGATCAAGCACAAAGAAGAAAAGTCTTGAATGGACAAAATCAGTATCCTGGTATGGCTATGGCAGCAGTCCTCATCTTTAGAATAGATTCTTCTACATCTTGGGAGTGTGAAGGTTAATGTTGCATGAAGAGCACATACAGATCAACATGCAGAGTCACAGCAATGGGCAGTTATCAAGGGTTTTCATGGGACTGGTGGGAGTATAAGAACCACACATAAGAGAAGTCAAAATATTCTGGTTACCCAGTACACAGTCATCCTGCACTCCCTGTGGCCAGGTATTTATTATGTGTGTGGGGGGGGTGTTGTCAAGGGAGAGACAACCAGAGATACAGAAAAGCAGCTAGCTTGGTCACAGAGGAAGCACTGTGACTGTATTGTAGAGGAAAAATATAGTGATGACTAAGGGAGGGAAGACAGAAAAGCAAGAAGCTATTTAATTTCAAAGGGATCCAATGCACATCCTGATTTTAGCATCAGCCCTTTTGGGTCTACCCACGTTTATAGGGAACAATTCCTGGGTGGTGAGAGAGACAATAAATGTAGTTCTGTAGGCTATAAGCCAGAATATTCGTGAGAAATGTAGATGATTTATAGCTTACCGAAGGCACTGAGATCAGTGCTTGGACCACATTGGCTATTTTTCTATGACAAGGCTCAGGTCTATATAACACAGAGGGATTAGGGCCTATCCATCCATCAAAGTCTCATGGGACATCAGGTTTCTGATGCCAGTGAGAAGAAAAACTCCCATGTGCTGCCTCTGGCTCTGCCCCATGAGCTGCAGTGCATCACGTGCACCACTAACATTTCAGCCTTTCTGTTTGCTTACAAAGCAGATGTTTGACAGGCACAGAGATAATTCCTTCAAGATCTGCAGCAGCTGTGGCCAGCACTCAGATAAGAGGCCCTATATTGCTGCAGCCACGCAGCCAAGGCCTTATGCAACTTGGTTAAATCGCCCTTTGAGACGCTGCCTTGCCAGCTCGAGTAAGTGGCAGACACCTCTCTACAGGAGAAGAAAATCAGTCTTTTGTTAAATGTCAATGTGCTTTTCCTTTGGGCTCAAGTTTTGAAACATTTTCTTTTCCCCTCTGTATTGTTTTGGGGATGGTTTCGTAATGTGGAGGCTTCATGCATCCAGACTTTGGCTGCTCCTGCCCTTGCCAGCCATCAGTGCTTTGATGGGGAGGTAAGTTAGCCCTGTCTCTGCAGGAACTTAAGAAGTCAATGGTGTTGAATAGTCATTTTCATAACCCTAGGCCTCCTCACTGCCTGACTCACTGCTTCGTGCGGAGCACAGTCTACAGTTGACTGATGGAGTTTAAATGATTCTCTTTCCAGAACCGAAGTATCATTCTGTGATCATTCATTAAGGGAGAAGAGAAACCAGGCTGAACTTGGAGCAATGCCTTGGGTACCCCTCAACAAGAACAGCATCCCAAGACATTTTTGCACACAAAATGGGCAATGTGGGGAGGTATAATACAGAGGTACGCGCACTAGGTAGACACAAACCATTTGCAGTAGTCTAACACAGAGCTGGTATTGTACCCTCTTAAAAAAGCAAACCCAGTGTCAGGGATTAGTGCCTTGGTCTCAACACCACCACGTGCTGCAGATTCAGCTCTTGCTGGGGTAAAGGTTTTTTGCTACAGTCTGTATCTAGTGTCATCACAACTTCTTGGTTCACTGGAATCCAGACGTGGTACATCTGGCTTGGAATTTGAACACAGACCTTGTGTATCCCTGTACACAAAACGCCAGGCAACAGGAAGTCTGGCACATACCAAGTGGGGTTTTGGGATTCTAGAAGTAATAGAATATGTGCAGATTGCATCAAAGAGCTGACACCAAAGCAGCCAGGGCTAACCCACTGAGCTTTAAACTGGGAAGGCTTTGGGAAAAATGCAGGTAGAATTAAATCTTCCATATTCTCAGTGAGGAGCTGGGAATAAAGCTGAGCTTCACCAGTCCAAACGTGAACATCCTCAGGGTTGAATAATCTGGGAGTGGCCATCACAGAGGCAGATCTAGGAAACAGAACACGAGTGAAGTTCAAAACAACAGGGCATGATAACTGTGTGCAAAACAGGAGTCATAAAAAGTTAAAGGAACTATTAACACTTCACCCATCTGTTGCGCCTCCCTTCGAAGGACTTCAATGTGCTGAAGCACGTGTCAGATTGTGATGCCTTTACTCATGTGCCTTGCTATATATGTGACCTCGTTTGATTTTTATGGTTCAAAGCAGTATCTTAAGTACAGAGCGATGAGGCTCCTGACCCAGCTGGTGCAGTGTCAGCCATTTTAGGATTGGTTTTTACTGATTAAAATGTTGGGTCAGAAATTACCGCACTTTCTCTTGCCATTTTCTATGCAGAGTCCAATGTCACATCAGTTACAAATACAGGAATCTGATGATCGAGATACTAGTCAAGGAAAAATGGAAAACTGAGGTGTTAAGCTCTGCTCTCAGCAGTTGTTATACTGCATATGCGACATTATTTACTGCGTTTAAAGGTATGAAGAGCTTTGGCCTTGTCCTTTCAGATTCAGATGGGGCATCATCTTAGTTCCTCATTGCATTCATGTGAAAGATCACTGAAGACAGGCCCACTGAGGCATGGGTAAGCTGACTCAGGAGCCTGTTCTGTGCTACTCTTTGCCCTTGCTGAAAGAAAGGTCACCCACAATAGCAATTCTGCAGTGGATGAGGTTTAATGATCATCATAGCATGGGATATTCCTATTGTTGTTGCACTGATCCTAGTAAAAATATTCACAAGGCTTCTCCTGGTTGGAGCTGTCATTAACAAGGATTTCCTCTTGCAACATCCTGCAGTTCAGTTAAATGGTAATTCCACTGAGGAACAGTGCCCCCATAGGAACAGTATGCATGACCTGATCCTGCAACATCTAAAAGAAGTATAAATGTCTTTGATGCTTTATGGCCATTTCACAGTAAAAAAGTGAAATTAGATTGGATTAGATTATTTTTGGTCTGCTCTGTATTTGTGGGGAATTTCTGGAGGCTTGAAGTCTCATTGCAAATCCATTCTTCGAAGTACAAAGAGCTGGAGCAGAATTCCCTAGACCTATGCTGATTTCCTTAACTCGGAGGTGCAAATTGTGTGGATTCTCCCCCTTTTTCCCCTTCCTCTGAATTTACTTAAGGGATTGTCCTGCGAAAGTCTTGCTGAGCTCCAGCCAGGATCACTGAGGTAGGAACTGCCTGCGTGTCCCCTGCCTATACATCACCTTCACAGCCCAAGACTTGAGCTTCTCTGCTCTGCCCTAATCCAGCCACCATCACTTAATACTCACTAGGCTTTTTCTCACTTGGGTATCAGTGGGCAGTTTAACACCTGAACATGACATGAGATACTTCAGTAGATTGCTGTGGCAATCAGATCAAATTAAACACAGCATCTTTATGTTTCAGGCACTAACCCACACTTTGAGTCAAAGCAAGCTGCTGAAATGCTGAGCAAGGGGAATCGGGTCCCTTGGGTCCTCTCATTTACCTATGGCACAGAACAGCTAAAACCATCGCTGCCCAAGAAGACGAGGAAGAATGCTTTGAAGGACCAGTGCAGCCCTGGGAGCTGTTTCACAGCAAATATCTTCATTAAAGCATTGCTCATTAATCAAGTATTTCCATTTCTGGTGATTCTCACTGCTTGGTTTTTAGCTTATAGATGTTCCTCCCTTCCCCTGTCCAATTGCTCAGTGCAGCCCCAATCTTGAGACAAACGGCATTAGCTGAAGGCAGAACTTGAGCTGCGATGCCAGAATTCTGCATTCACAGCTTTTCTGCAAGCAGATTTCTTTGGTTTAACCCTCAGGTCAGACACAGGAGGCTGAATATAGAGAAATTACTTTCATGAACCCAACTAAAACAAATCCGAGCACCCAGTGAAAGAAGCATTGTTTGCAACTGATTGCGCTCACGGTTGCGACACAGGCAGAATGGGTTCTTTTGCTCTTTTTTGCCTTTCCTCCCCCCCTCCCTTGTCGCTGTTGGAAGTTTCACAACCTTCAGTTAGCCAGACCCAGTCTGAGCTGAGGATCTTGCAACACTGGTTTATCAATGCCCCTGAAAAACAAATCCGTACGGCGTCAGGACTTCCATTGATCCAGCAGGCTGGATCCAAGCTGATAGCAGCTCAGATGAGATCGCAGCAAAGTGAAAGTCAGCCTTGTTGATTCAAACTGACACGGCATTGCAGCCTGGCAGCACATAAGCCTTCTGGTTAGCAAACAGACTGCATGGTCCAAGACTTCACTCAGTACAAGCTCCAACACAGTAGAGTAAGGCAGGCACCTTCTGGGGTAGGGCTTCTCTGCTCCAGGGCTTTCTCTTCAAAGTCACTCCTCTACACAGAGTAACCAAGAGTCCAGTGGCCAGATGACTGCACATTGACAGGAACCAGAGTGTGCCTCTGCACTGCTCAGTTGATACAAGGGACTTGAACCTGGGGAACAACTGACACCCTGATGTCGTCACTTAAGCAAGGGAGAACATGCAGAAGTGCTAAATACTGCATTATACTAGTACATAGGTTTCAAACAAGCACACAATATATCTCACACTGAGCCTCGTGGACCCATGAATCTGGTTGCTGAAGGATGTTATGAGTCCAAAGGCATAACTGTTCAAAAAGAGGATCAGCCCATGGCTGTTCTTTGGTATTAACCTGAAGACCTCTCATTCCTTCTCCAAATTCTGGATTTGCTCCATAATCCAACATTGATTTGCATTGGAATAGTCAATGGAGTCTAAAGTACCTACTGCTCTCACATGGCAATAGAGCTGCAGTGTGTTTACTGCATATTTGTTGATAGTTAACCCCCCTGCAACTTCACCCTTGACTCTTGCAGTGCTGATACAGCACAACAGGACTTTGTGTGGGTGACTTGTTTGGATGTATGAGTAGGTTCCACAAATGGAAGATGCCTGAGGAAAGCTCTAAATGCAGATTTTCCAGCAGATTTGTGCAGAAGTAGAGAATCATCATAGGCTTGGTCCTGCCTGGGCCTGAGAGTTTGAGCCTGGATCTAAGGAAGGGCTTAAGCATGTGAGTATTTTGCAGGATTCTTGCTAACGTTTCAGCGTGTTAACACACGCTCTTGTTGGAGCTAAACCAGAAAACTCAGCACCCCAAAGCACAAAGACACAGAGCTGCAGGGCAACAATTCAGACAATGGGGTTTTCTGCTGTTGACCAGACCACGATGTTATCAGAGCAAGATTCAAGATCTATCATCACCTAAGGGTTCTCCTGCTGCTGCCAGCAAGATGAGAAGGATGGAAGCAGTAGCTGCAGCCTCTAGGAGAGATTCAGCTGCAGGTCTTCAGGAATTCCCAGTGTCCCTCACACCATGTCCCTCCCTCGTAGCAGCAATGGGCCTTGCAGGACAGAGCAGCCGTCAGACATCTACCATGCTCTTAACAAGACAACCCTATGAGCTTCTCCCAGTCTTCTACTGGATAGGTAAGTAGGGATTTCCATCACATTTTCTAGCACTTCATTCCATCACACCCATCATCTTCCATCCATTGCTAAACAAAGCATGTCAGCAGCAGGTTTCAGCCTTGCTCATCCTTCAGACTCCATCTCATCCAGGACCAGGTATACCTTGAGAGTGCCAGGAACCGTGAATGCAGCATCTAACAGGGCTGACATACCAGGAGGCAGGAATCCTGCTACTGTGTGAAATGTTGCATGTCAATAACCCACTAAAAAGGGAATAAAACAAGAGGAACTCTGCATCAAGCATTAGATTTTCCTTTAGACCTCATCCCAGGCACAACAGGGACAAATGATCAGGGACTTCACATTGGCTCCATCTCCTTCATTCGGTATTCCTGACGGGAGCAAGGGAGAACTGACCTTTCCTAGAACCTCTTCCGCTTTTCCTGGAAATAAGTCTTCAGTCACATGATAATGTTTTGCTGCTCTTTAGGAATTCCAGATCCTGAATGAGGCAGACTGTAAACAAGGAAACCCGATACCTCAAGGACAGAAGGAGAACAAGATGTCCATAGACACATTGGAGTGCGTTCAAGCATTGCAATGTGTTCTGTGGTTTGTTTCTGAATGCGCCTGTCTCTGGGTGTACACACACACATACATACACACTCCTACAGAGTACATACTATCATTTCTATTCCCACATCACTAAAAGCAGCCCAAAGGGAGCCAGTCATAAACCAAGTGATGCTCTCCAGGATGGGCGCTGCTTTTTCAGCTCAGCCCTGACCACAGCCCTGTCTTTGTGTCCGCTGCTCTGTGGTTTCAAACCCAGTTATTTTCTAGTACAAGGCAGGGATTTGTGGGTGCAAACAGGCACATGAGCACCCACAAGCTGCCCCTCAATAGCAGCCTCTCTTGGCTGGCTGGTCATTAGAATCCTGTCTGGTTTTTAGGGAACATAGTGGCTGCTGAGGCTGGGACATGGGATGGATCTTGGAGAGCAAAGGGAGGATTCCTTGAGCTAATAAGCAGCACAGCTGAAGAAGAGATGGGACAGACTCCTCAAGAGGCACAAGAAACTTGGAGAATCAGGAATAGCAGCTGGATTGGTACACCACAGCACTGACACTTGCCCAAAGGGAAAAAGGTAACCACAGAAGAAGCTTGAGCCTTTACACTAGAGCTTGCTCTGAGCCAGCTGAGCTTGCAGTGAGATGTCAAACACTCACATTAACTCCAACAGCTACTTCATCCTAAGACATTTCCAGTCTTAACAATAAACATTTACCTGTCATCAGAAAATTAGCCTTAAACCTAACACGGCTGGAACTCTGCCACAAACAGGCTCAAAATGACTTTCTCCCTCCATTTATAATGGAAATCTTTTTGACAGTTGGAGACAAACCTTTGCTATCAAATCCTTCCCAAGTGACTTAATTTGTTGCCATTTGCAGAATGTTGAACAAGGAGCCTCGCTTGCTTAATGCTTTTTTGGAGGCACAACCCCAAGTGGTACTGAGAGAGGAGCATGCACAATCATAGCAAATAAGACATTAATTAAAACCTCATAAGACCCCAGCTGAAGTTACTGGAAGGATTCCCATTGATCCATTAGCTTTTGGATAGGGCTTAAAATACAGTAATTGAACTGAAAAGTTCATGGAAACCTCTTGCCTCTCTTGCTAGATGTTTTCCTGCTATTGGTATTTTCCTTTGCGTATCCAATGCCATAGGGATGAAGGATCAAAATCTCTGCCAGAAGATGTTTGTGTGGTCCCTGCAGCATTGGAGCAGGGCTTGGTTCAAGCGGCTGGGTCCTGTCTTCCTTGTGCTGCGGTATCTTCAAGGTCTTGCAGTGCCACCATGGTACTGCACAGTGACATGGGTGCAGCACAATCTCACAGAGTAAGGAAGAAGCCTTAGGGCAAATTCCTCCATATCCCACTAAAACGGGCTGAGCTTTACTGGTTGAAGTGGGCAGTGACCCCAGGGTATTCAGCTGAACAACAGCTGAAGTGTCATCATCTCAAGGACTACTCCAATATAGTTTCATTAGAGAGCTGCTGGGGATGGATTTTGCTCTAGCCCTAAGCCAAGCACCTGCCAGATCATTTTTCTGCTCCAGTGTTCTTTTTGTAAAGCAGAACTGATTATTATTATATGTCACTAATACGACTTGTACCCAGCCTAAGGGGCCTAATAAATACTGGAAAATCCATGAAGAAGTACGCATAGAGTTGCAACACAACGTTAGTATTTGTCATATAAATGAGTATCTCAGCTCTGCTGCCAAAGCAATGGAGCTCTGACGTTCTTGCTGTTCCCTTCTGTTTTACAGCTACACAAACAACACATGGTGACTGCCATCCTGCAAGGAGCTGCCTGTCTGCAGCTGGATGTACCCTTGGACAAACGTCAATACACTTCCTTGGCCATGAAAACACAGGAAGCTTCTTCCACCCTCTGCAGTCCCATAGTGGGCAGTTGGGCTGTCACTGGGCAGGAACAGACAAGCCAGAAACCAGCCCCAATTTATCTCAGGCCGACTCATTCACACAGCCGTAGCCTGGAGCTGCTGCAAGACACTTCTGGGCCCAGGTTTTCATCCCTGGATCCTCTGGAGACAGTTCCAATGGGCTGAAACATCTCCGAGGAAGATTAAACATACAGCCAAAAGTGATAACTTTTGCCAATCAGCACATTTTTCTCCTCACAATCCATCAGTGTGTGGATGCCTGATGGTTTATATCCCTTCTGATATTTCCTCTCCTATCACTTATAACTGTGAATTCTCTTATTAGTCATACTGCACCACTTCCAGCACATCATTTAATCTTTCTTCATCAAAACACCATTTAAACAGAGATTAACCTATTTGAAATGTGGCTGCTGTCATCACTTCCCTCTGTGCTGTATTTATTCACTGCTCTATTCTTTTCTGAGGTAGTTGTGCCAGGTAGCTTTGGATGAGTAACATATTGCTCTTATGTTGCTGTCCTATAGCCAACAAAGCCCCAGAGAAGCCATCAGAAGTAAAAATAAAGCCCATTGCCTGAGGCTGAATAAGCTTTTCTGTACAAGACTGTGTGCCCTATCCCATCAGACAGTTCTTTTCCATACCATTCCCTCAATCCCTGCTGTAGGAAGCATCCTGCTTACTTGCACAAAGAGAAAACACAGATTCCCTAGATTTCACTTGAAGGAAGGATAATGTCTCACTGAGGGTCACTTTATGAATGAGTAAAAACCTCATTGCAGATAAAAGTTGTTAGGGTGAGTGTCAAATATTCCTGCTGGATATTCCTCTAGCTGCTGGAGCTACAGCCACTGTAAGGAGGCAAATTGTCCCCATTAAGTTAGTGTGAGCAAATGCCCATTTCTTGGCTAAATAGCCATGCATGCACCATGGATGTTTGTAAGCATAATGCTGACGTTTCAGATGTGTTTGGAAGTACAATTCCTCAGCTTTGGAAATCTGTTCTGTTCTCTTGCTGCGTAGAAGTGGCCAGCAGAATGCACTGTACGTGCAGCACAGATATCTTTCGGGTCATTGCTCAATGCCCACAGGGCTAGGGTTAATAAAGCAGAAGGGAACAGAGCACCAAAGCACTGTTGATAACTGTATGTGCACCAGAGACCATTTTATTGGCTTTGTGGAGGAGATTTCTATCATCTAATTGCTCAATATTCAAAGCAATACTTGATACTTCTTATCCAGAGATCTAGGGTTCCAACCCAAAAAACACATAGACTGACAAAAAGGGCAGTGTTAGGAAAGTCACAGCAGGAATTGCAGTGGAAAAGCAGCTAGCCAAAGAAAATATTCAGTGATCAAACACCATGAGATAAAGGTTGGTAAAATAAAACTTAATATTTCCACAGCAAGGGTGTAATCCTAGAAGGAATTAAGAGGTCCCCACTCTAACTTGAAGCTGGCTACGTATTATTCCCATCACAAAGGCAGGAGTGAAGGTTTAGGGTCTGCCCAATGCCATATGGCAGAGCACTAAGCAAATGTGAAGCCTTGTCATTCCTTCAATGCCATTTTCTATCTGATCTAAACCTACGCAGTGTTCAGTATCTCCTGTTCATACACTTCTGAGCATCTTCAAGTTCTTTGAGAAAGCTTATCTGAGATGACCAGAAACCATTACTAAACAGATAAGGATACTTTCTCCTTGCTTAGAACTGTAGTTCAAACGTAACTTGTGAGGACACCAGCAGAAGGAAAACTTGCAATAAGGGAAAGATTTTAAACAGGAGCACAAGATGGAAAAGGAGACTGAATACCTGGTGTGTTCTGCAGAGCGAGGCAAGACTAGAATGAGCAGGGCTGTTAAAACAGTACCAATCATCGCTAAAGGAGAGTCCTGGGAGATCCCCGCATCCCCTTCTTTACCACACAGAGGGATCTGGGATTCTGAGCTACAGGGGACAAGGAAAGAGAGACATTTGCAAGGCAGATGCAGGCAGCGTGTCCCCCAGAGCCAGGTCCAGCTGAGGGCAGGAGGAAACCTGGCCAACCTGGGACCCAGCTGTGATTTAACAGCCAGATGGCAGGCTTGATGCCCAGCCTGAGGGCAGGAGCCTGGATGCTCTCCTCCAACAGCTAGGTCACCTTTTCCTTTCTCACCCTGCACCAATAAGCTCCGCTTCAGCATGGTTTGCTGTCATGGAGGCATAGAGAAACCAAGCCAGACCAGCGAGCTTTGGGGTGGCTGCACAGACAGCTCATGTTGATGGGGGAGCAGTCTGAGCTTGTCTTTCATTAACAGCCTTAAAAGCCACAGGACAGCAGCTGCTTTCTAAAGTCTCCCACTCTTGCTTCTCTCTACCAAAGGCTCACAGAGGGTCTCGCTGGGCAGACTGCCTCAGGAGAGGGAGAGGGCAGGACCTGACATGGTTTGTTTTGCACATGTTTTAATCGGCAGAGCAATGCTTTATGAGTACTCTTGGACATGCCAGAAACAATCCTCCTACACAGAGTTGTCAGTGATATTAAACAGAGTGAGAAGGCCCAGCCTCACATGGGTCACAGATGCTATTTTCAGGGTCACATCGAGAGCCCGAGGGTTGGACTCTGACTTAACAAGACTTTCCTCTCAGTTCAGTCGGACACAGTGAACAGGCTCTGCCCTGGGGCACAGGAGGTGAAGGGGGGGAAAGAAATCCCCTGCACAAACCATGGCTTTTTATGACAAGCAGTTAAAGGCTGAAGTTTTGCACAGCTCCTGAATGCGCAAGTGCACATCTTTCCTCTGATTAGTTTGTATTTGCCCTCAGCAGTGCTGTATCTCTGCTCCAATGCAGCCCCATGGCTGATGATTATAAGATAATGCTGGGTTTGGACATCTGGAAGCTTGTAATTACTTCTTTTTATCATTTTTGTAGTATATTTATGTGTGTGTACATATATATATGCAGATGAAGCTGCAACTTGCTTATTGATACCCTGTATATCCTTTTAACGAACACAAAGAGGAAAACAATACTTAAAACCCCTGCATAGAGAGACACAGACTGTAGGGGCTTAACCCTACTCTTGCTGCCACCACCAATCAAAGCCCTGTTGCCTTCAGCGGGGTGGAGAGCCTGGTTATGCTTTGATACCTTGGTGATCTTTGCCTAAAATGGTCACGGATCAATAGATCCATATGCAAGTTTGGATTTTGAACTCTCTGGAACAAAAAGCTCTCTTTTCAGTGTGTCTGTAGAACTATGAGACCTGGTTACCACTGATAGCAATTACTGTAATGATCAGCAGCAAACTCCTCTGGCAACACACAAGAAACAGCCTTTCCCCCCAGATCAGAGTGATTTAGGTTGGAAGGGACCTTAAAGCTCCTCCAGCTCCAACCCCTGCCACGGGCAGGGACACCTTCCACTAGAGCAGCTTGC
>WYDI02008866.1:0-20545 GCA_009867235.2 Psittacus erithacus | reverse complement strand
AGTGGTTTGTGTTATACCTTAGTTACTGGACTGTTCTTATCTCAACCTGTGGGAGTTACATTCTTTCTATTCTCCTCCCCATCCCTCTGGGAGGGGGGAGAGGAAGAGGAGGAGTGAGGGAACGCTGCGTGGTTCTGAGTTACCAGCTGGGCTTAAACCACAACACCACCGCATACACTACCGGAGGGGTAGTTTGTGCCTCAGCTTCTGCCCGTAAGACAGCAAAGCAGCTTGTTTTTTCCTGTGTTCATCCTTTTTCTAGATAGCAGGTAGAAATGAGTCGTCCTATAAAGCTTTAAAACCTCATACTTTTTTGACATCAGATCATTATCTGAGTTTTAGAGCACTGTAACAGGAGTTTTTAGGGAGATTTTTTCTATAAACACAATTTCCTATTCTTTTCCACCCATAGTACTTAGTGTACCTTCGGAATGGAGGGTAGGTCTAGCCTTGCAGGCTAGCCACCACTCTGGGATGGTGGTGGACAGCCTCCCAGCTACCTCTGGTCGCCTTTCATGAGATGCAATCTCATGTCTCACCACCAGTGGGCTGATTTTTGTCTTTAGCACTTCCATTTATTCTGTTCCATTGCTGTGTATCAGAAAACAATGCAAGCTGTCCAATCCTAATGTGTGCAAAGCCTCTCTGCGTCGAGTGTGACAATCTCAGTAACCTTTGTGTACAATACGTGCAGTCTGGTAAGTATCAGCAGTATCCAAACCCTGTTATCAGCTAACAAGCAGGCATGGAATGTCCTCCATGGACCTGATCTGCTGCAGCTAATTTGTAACTCAAGAGCATAGTGCTTTATTTATCTTATCTGTAGAGGACAAAAACTCCCGCAAGGGTGCTTCAACTTTCTGTTTTGTTATTCCTTGGTAGCATCTATACATATTAAATTCCCAAGTATTGACACCTAGGACAAGTTTTGCATCCAGAATAACTGTGACTGATTCCAATGTTTTTGTTTAGTTGCAAATGATACACTTGCCACAAACTGTGAAAGACCAGGAGGTTCTGAAACAGCTTTCAAAGATGTAAAACAGCTAGGCAGTTTTAGTGCCAGTCTGATAGGGTCAGAATATGTAAACCAAAGCTTTTCAGTGTGCTTAACATGATTTGCTTCAAAGAAAAAATCATCAGTGCCAGCAGTGTCCTGATTTGCAAGCACAGAAAGGTTTTTTTCTTTATTAAGTTTTAGTACCTGTTAACACTTGTGTTAGCAGATACAACAACGATCAGTAAGAGAAGAAAAGGCATATGAATGTAACTTCATAACAAGAACACGATGTTAATCAGCAAAGAAATGACTTTAACTGGAGATTAATTTAGCATGCTGTGAAGGAGGAAGGTCCTTTGGCACTAGGGGGAGTTGCTGTTTCCCAGTAATAAATCCTGTCTCATGCAGCTGAAGTTTTAACATATGGGGACTTCATTGGTTTACAGAGTTTGTGTGGAAACTGGCTGAGCAAAAGATCATAGATGGAGACAAAGGAGGCATTTGATGGAACACTTCTGAACAAGATGTGGCACAAAACAAAGTTTACAGCCACTTAACATGTAAATTGTTATTGCAATTCTTAAAATTAGTAAATTATTTTAATTAATCTCCCATTTGGACTTAATTTGAATCTCCAGCCTTTATGTTTAAGAAAGCCTGTGATGTTCTTCACAGCAAAGCTAAAAATCTGTAGTTTATGGATAGCTTCACTGGTTTTAGCAGCTAGCTTAGGTCCCTGCTCAACAGGGGCGTTTCCAAGAGACCTCTGAGTTCTGAATTCCTGAGTGATGCCTCAGTTGGTTATTTGGGTGTGGAGAAGCAATAGGAAAAACAAAACTCCCTACAAGTGTTTAGAAAAATAATGATGAACTATGGTGATGTTAATAATTTCATCATTAGTTTTGATTTTCTCTAATTCTGGGTATAAAATCTTAATTGTTTGCAATGCTTGTGTGTATTAATGTGGCATTCAGACCTAAAATAATGTTCTAGAACCTGAAGCTCATCCAACTTGGTTGCCATGGATAGGGTTGTGCGGGCATAATTGATAGGAGTATAAGATGCAATCATGTTGATTAAGAAACAGGGTGAAGAAGCATTGAGTTTTGGTCACTACTGATAGGAATTAAACACAGTAAATATCAGTAGATAGATATCAATAGATATCACCAGATATCAGTAAATATCAGCTGATCTCTCTCAGTAGAAGAGTTTTAGTTTTGAATATGCAGAAGGGATAAATCCACTTTCATTAACATAAATCCACTTTGAAAGTGAACAAACAGCACGCCACAAACTATTGTCTCAAAAAAAAAACCCAACCCAAAAGCTGACTTTATATATAGAGGAGAGGCTCTAGCACTGTTCTAATTTGTATTCATTTGGTTAAAGAGGAAAATTCTTTACGATTTTTAGCACAAAGAGCCTATCCTCCCTGTAGTTATCTTCATCTCTGCAAACATGTCTCCTCTGTGCTGATATTCTAGTTCATACCTAACATGTAAGAATGGATACTAGGATGGTGTAAAAACCATTTGGATTAAAGAATCAGTTAACATAGTAGATAATGAAGCCTTTTCTGATTTGTATTTATTTTCTTAAGTGCCAAAACACTTGCTGCATCTTCTAGAAGAAATATTACCAATTCTGTCAGAGATTCAGATCTTATTTGCTGCTAGTAGGGGTGATGCATTGTTTCTCTTTGTGCACCTATAAGCTCTATTTTATGACTAATTAATCTACTGTAATAACAGGGAACATAGTAATGTAGTTTATGGCTTAGCTTTCAAATTTGCAAGAGAATTTATTTGAGAGTTTTTAGTTGTTTAGTGTGTTGTTGGCCTTGAAGGCGCTAGAATGTGCACAACACAAGCAGGCTTTGACCATTCAAAATTCATCATCAGTATTGCAAGTAGAAGCCTTCTGAAGTGTGTGAGCTGTCCAAATTATAATAAGATGGAAAAATGACTTTGCAGTCATTAATGAGCACATTAACTGTGCACTTCCTTGCACCTTCAAACCATGGAGCTTTTGTTAGCATATTGGATTAAATAAAAATGTGAGTTAGTCTTTTCTCAGAGGAAGAAGTGAGATTTTCAGGATAGGCCATTGGAGATGCACCTGGAGGATTTTGAGGATGCTTTCAGTGAAGAAAAATGGTGGGCATCAGCCATGGTCCCTGGGTGTTCCTTGCCTTTAAGGAAATGGAACATGTTCCCTTTTTAAATATTTGTAGAATTCTTTGAAATCCAGGCCTAGGTGGAATATTTTTTATATGATGTTTAAATGTATTTGCTCTTTTGGTTCCTCTGTTTGCTCTGTGACTCCCAAAATAATGCATTCAGGTTTTCTTATGCTGTGTTAGGCCAAGGAGAACTTTCTTGAAGGCATGAAATGTAAGTGCTTGAACTTCTCCAGTTCTTTTCTATACTCTGCAAGGGCTTCTATATTCTCTAGGAAGATGTCTTCATAATAACCTGAATAATTTTGCTTTCCCTTTGCCTCTGAGTGTAGCCTCCTTAGTGAGACCAAGGACATTAGTTACTTTTAATCCAATAGTTGGATTTTTTTTTCCTTTGGCACTGTTATAATTTATAGAAATATAGCCTAATTAATATATTATGTCTGTGTGAAAAGCTAACCACTATGAGATCTAGGTCCTATTGCTTATCTTCTATTATTAGTGGCATTTTATTAGAGACTCTGCAGTTCCAGCAGTACATTAGTTTTAAGCTGGACTCTGGAGCACAACACAATACATTTCCCATTTACTTTCTAGCAGACAGTCCATTTATCTCCTGGTACAGCTCCTGTGAAGAATTAATCAGACTTAACGAGTCCCTCACCATCTCCTTGATGTTGTTGCACTCTGCTGGGGCACCCTTGCAAAGTGACATAATGTGTTAAGTTTTTTGCTTCTCTCTCCACTTATGACTTGTTACATGCTTTCCTGGATTGTGCTGGCTATCACAGAATGTAAGGCTTCTTGTGTTATTTTGCTCTGTGTACAGACAGCACTGTATGCATATTCCTTATTACTCTGCAGATGTGAGTTTCATACCCAAGTCATTCTTTTTACTGGCATTTTGAATTTTCAGTCATGTCTGCTGAGTTAGACTGCCATCCATCTTCTTGAAGCCTTGTTCTGGACTGAGTAGATCTCAAGCTAACTGTAAACAATGTGCCCAGATTTAATTCTAAATCTGCCAGTCTTCTAAGTGTTTTCTGAAGCTTTTTAGTCATGTCTTAGATTTCAGTGTTCTTTTCCTTCATGAGAAAACAAATTTGGTTCTTCAGTTTTCATTCACCACAGATATAATCTTGTACCCTAGATAAAACCACATTTTATGGCACAGCTGTTGTACTTACATTTCAATGCTGCAATTTCACTGCCTCCCTTGACCTACACTAACAGGAGATGTGCATTTCAGCACCAGCCACCATGAAAAGGTGACCTTCTCAATGTCGTTTTTTCTTTTACTGATACCTGTTTCTTTTGTATATGCAGTATGACAGTGTTTGAACCTCCTTCCATTGGCTGCTATATTTCTAAAGAGTTAGTGCGGTGACTGAACCTTTAGGGATATATATTTTTATTTGGTAGAGACTGGGACACAAGAAGCATAGCAGAGACCAACTACATTAAGAGCTGTGACTGCAGTTGGGCTTGAATTTCTTGATCTTCTCTCTTATCTTCTCTATGGCACACATTTATCAAAGGCTCAGCTGTTCACAAAGGGTGCCACTAACACTACAGAGAATGTCAGAGAAGCTCAGAAGCCAGAGGACCAGGAAGGTACATGCTTCCTGCTCAGTCCTTCCATGTGGATATTCCTGGGTACTTAAAAGCAGCCTTAGTAAGAAGAAAATAACTTTACTCTCCAAGAAAGAAACATCAATTGCATTGTGCTACAGATCCTAAATGAAAAATGTACTGCCTTGGCTCTCTGTTAGAAATAGATATTCATCCCTTCTTTTGTAAACTGAGACTGTATATTGCTTGCCATTTATTTCTACCTCCCCAGTCCAGGTTGAAGCAAACTGCTCTTGGCCAATGAAAAAGAAGTTGGTAAACTTTGCTCTCTTTCGACTTGAACTAAAGTGGAGAAATTTCCTGAGAAAGAGGCTGATGCAAGAGTATTTTTCTACCTTTCCCTCAATTTGAATCCTTTCTTTTAGCAAGAGTTAAGCTTGAGGACCTGTACTGCATTTAAACAACTTCATAGAATTTCCACGTTTGAGAACTGTGCTAATTTTACACTAGAGAGATATTAGGAAAAAACAAAGTGGAAAGAAATTGCTTCATCTATTTCTTCCCCTATTAATTAATTAATAAGGCCATTAGTACCTCTGAATATGTAAACACAGCTCCTACCCTCTGTGAAGAAAATTACTTGAGTGCAAAGGATGTGCCAGAAATGTTATGCATACAAGTTGTGTAGGTAGAAGCAGTATTTTCCCTCGAAACCACTGATCTAGAGAAAAATAATCTTAGAAATATGGCATCAGGGTATCAGTTTACTTTCATGCAGAGAAAGCTTTTGTTCCCTTAAACCCTTTTCATGTGCGATGGCTTGGGTTGGCTTGCTTACAGCCTTTTGTAATGTTTGCCTAAGATTCAAATTGCCCTGAAACACATGGTTATCTCTTTCTGTGGTTGACGACCTCTGACTTATTTCTGGTGCACTGCATAATAAAACATCAGTTTTCCTTCTGAAGCTCTATGAGAGTGAGAAAATCTTGTGGTTATGTCAGGAGAATTGTCTTCTATTCCTTCCTGGGTTATAAACTTTCTGGCAGCTAACTGCCAGGATTTTGACACATGTGGTTTATGTGCAGACTCCAAAGACTGCATCTTAACCTAGCCTTTTTTGGCAAACTCCCCATTACACTGTCAGGCTGACACTGGAGCAGCTCCACCTCCACTGGGAATTCTAAAGTAGACCAGCCATTTGTGTTGCTATAAAAGTGTTGTCTAAACTTGGTTAGAACAGATCTCGCTGGCAAAATAAGATGACAGCAACTGCCAAAGACATTGCTGGTTCTGCAAATGTAGTGTGACAGTCCTTATTGTTGGTGGTGAAGTAAAAAACCCTAAAACTCTTTCAAACTGAGTGATGCTTGTCTTTGTTTCTGCCTATAACCCCCATTTTCCCCTGTCAACAACAGAATTCTATGCCCTTCTCTACTAAAAGCAATATAAATTTGATTTCTGACATGAAGAAATTTGGGATCAGATTAAATTAGCATATGGGCTATGTTTTCCATAATAAGACCCTATTCCAGTTTATGAAGCGCATGCTGTGTGTGAGTTTATTTGTAGCTTTTAAGATAATTATTTTGTTTGAGCAGTCTCCTAAATAACGGAGGTGCATGACCTTTTGAAGTCCTTTCCTATTCCATTTGGTATTTATGCTAAAACCTCTGGTCCTTTCTGTTTGTTTTCCATGAAGTGTTTTGTAAATTATGTGCAGAATGTACAAAATCTTTAAATTTTACATCAGATCAAGTGAAGCCTAATTTGGATGGGGAAAGTCCTTGCTGAGACCCTTCAAGGCTTCGTTATGTTTGTTTAAATTGTTATTTCTGATGATGTTTTCAAACATCTGTGAGAAAATTTGGGGTTTTAGAGATCCAGTGCCTGTCTTGTCAGGTAGGAGCTGGCTTCTCCCTATCAGAATTTCAAGGTCCCCCAGAACTGGTCCCTATTTTTTCCCAATAGGATAGTAAGATTAGACATTCCTTCTTCATTTCACACAAACAGGATGCCAGAAAAAATAACACAGATTTCTCCAATCTCCTGTCTATCTTATAAAGAAGGAAGAAAATAATCATTGTGTGTAAACTCCTGAATTCTTCCTCTTATTGTCATTTCAGATTGTTAGTGTCTGGAAGCTCTTTTATCAACTTTCATAACTTTAATGCTATCTCATTGTCTGTAAGCGTAGCCCTATTTTTAGGCTATAACACAGCATCACCATAGTAAGGGGAAATTTATGATTTATTGAAGCTGGCAGAGCTCAGAGTTTAGAATGTCTGGATTTGTGAAACTGCTGTTAAGGACTGCCTGTTCCAGGCATTCTCTATGGAAAAGACCAAGGTCAGGAAAAGTTAAACTGAAAAATGGCAGCTTCCTGAGCTTGTAGTTTGATTATTCTAGAAAATTAACATTTGTTTTTGCCTTTGAAATCACAGCAAGTACTCTCATGTCAAGCCATATATGAATGGACATTCAGTTTTGCAGAGTAGGCTCTCAAAAGTCAAAGATAAAAGTTGACAGCTGAGATTTAGAAACTATAGGGACAGAATCATAATTCAGCTCTTTGCATGTTTGAGGTTATCTCCACTGGATACTCCTGTCAAGGCCAAGTGTGATATGAGACAGCAAGCATTACAAGCAAATTCACTGGGGAAAATGGAGAAAAAAATATGACTGTCTTTTTCTGTCCAGCGACCAGAAGAGGATTAGATAAATGACCTTGTCAGACCTTTATAAACCTCAGCTTCTACTCTTCTTCAGAATCAGCGAAGATAATGGTAAATTCTGTGCTGTGAGGTCCTGCTGAACTTAACGTTGCCTGTTGGTTACATCAGCATGAAACCTGCAGACCACAAAAGAATTAGCCCAGCATTTGCATGAATTAGGCAATCTGCAGCACACTCCTTTCATTTTTTAACTAATCTTATTTATTGTGATATGTGAGAAATGTTTGGTTCATGTGTTTTTCATGAGCTATTGTAATTTGTCTGTTATCAGCCAAATTAAAATCACTCAGTGGTGAACCCTGGCAAACAAAATGTCATCCCTTGGGATAATCGCACACATCGCACATTCTAGAGTTAATCAAAGTATAAGCCCTAAAACTATAAATCCCCAAACTGTAAAACATCACAAAGTTTTACTGTCTTTTACTGTCTTTTATGTGCTTATTGATTGCTTTTATTGGTGAGAGTTGAAATTTAGAACTGAATGGCAAAACATACTTCAGTAGTCTATTGAATTTACAAGAGATCTCTTTAGATAGTAAAAAGCAGTTAAAATATAGGTATCAAGATTTTCTCTAAGGTTCTTGCTTTTTGTGTTAACAACACTCTCCAAAATTAGGAAATGTCTATTATCTGCCAAGCTTCTAAAACATTGTAATGAAAAAAGGAATGAACATTGTGGTTGTTTTCATGCAAGGTTCCACAGTTTCAGAAAGTTTTTCAAACACACTCTGTCTTTTGTCATGGCTATGTATTTCAACCACATATATTGAAATACCTATCAGTATTTTTTTATGCAGATTTTTAGTTAAAACAAAGAAATCAGTCCCGTTGCATTAGAAACTTGTATTTATTTCAGTTAGGTTCTGTAGATGAAAGTGCTCACAGAATGGAGTCTGAAATTAGTAATTTAAAGTACTTTCCGCATAAGTAGTTAGAAAGTTTTATTAACTGGGTTTTTTTTCTCCCTTTCTCAGTGACAAATGATCTTCAGTGTTTGTGCTTTGTTTTAAATTTCCAGTGCCTAGTTCTTTCTTTTTAAACTGTCATCCCATTGTGTGGTGGATTCTAACAGTACCTAAATAGCATTTTTAAAAATGACATGAGTAAAATAGAGCTCTGCTGTGGGTGAATAAAGGGATTAGAGACTGGTCAAATTTGAATGAGACTGGTTCTTAAGCTGTAAAATACTGAATGCTATTATCAAATGACTATACAAATTGCTGTTGGAGGAGCATGAGATCAGAGCCCAAATGACATAAGCTAGCATTATATTGTCAATAAATATACACTCTGTGCTATATGTGCTCTATAGCAATACTTTTAGGATGTGAAAATGGTTTTGCAAATTCGGCATAAGATTACAGGTGCATAGATATTTCATTTAGAACTAAGGACATGAAGATGGCTGTTTTTACAGTGATATGCAGCCTCATACCTTATGAATAATAAATGTTGTATGTGACAGATTCCACTGGAAACACTGAGCTCTCAAAAAAGGGGGTATAAACAATAGCTTAAGCACTGTTTTGAGGTGAGATAGAAGACTGACTGAGTAAACTCAGCCTGATCTTGAATATGAATTTGACCCTTAGTGGGCTAGTGTACTTTTCAGATCTCTGAATATTTGACTATAGAGCTGGTAAAACAGTGGGTAAAAGGCCTGCAGACTGTTAAGATTTAGTATATCAACATTTACCTGTAATTCCACATCAAACCAAAAAGGGTTTCTGTATCCAGCAGGTAATACTAGATAATCTTAGTGTTTTCTTCTGACCCCAGTGTATAAATGAATCTATTGTAAAGAACTGTATTTGTGACTACCTACAAAAACTGTTCAAATATTACCTGGCACAGAATAAGGCTGTTCCCCCTGGCTAAAATATACAATATATAGTATCAGTGATATTTATGCTCACTTAGTTTCTTATACTCATTTAGTTTCTCATGCTCACTTCATTTCTTTGTACTGGCTTCTTGCTTGTTTCCAGTTGTAGTTTGAAGGGTTGATTCTAACTATGCAGAAAATACCTTTCATCATGGTGGTTGTATATCACTCCTTCATGCATATTTAATGACATCTAATGCAAATATACATCATATGCATTCTATGAACTAGTATTCTCTCCAGCTAACCATTCCAAAGTTTGTATTCCAGAGGGTCAGACATTTTTGCTGATTTTTTTTTTCAACTGGTCTAACCTGCAAATTACAGAGCAGTGCACTGTAGCTGACTAGAAACGCTATGAGAGTCGAGCTGTGGCAGCACAAACGTCAGGCCAAATGAACTTCTAATGCCTCATGGTAAATTACCCTGCAAGCAAGTCTCTGTTTCCTGGCCTTGACTACTTCTGGAAGCAGAGGTAGTTTGATACTTTTGTCATGTGCTGTCTCTCTTTTGACTGTTTCTCTGTCACCAGCTTTAAGTTAAGTGTGGTTTAGGAGAATGGTTATGCTGGTGGATGAGAAACCTGGAGGAGAAGCTGCTGACAACAGGATGAAGTGTAGCAAAGAAGCATATTTAGCATATGTTGTGGGCTTACAGGCACCAGGGAGGGAGAATAAGATGCACAGTGATTCAGCAAAGTTAATGCTAAAGTTGCCAGGCAGACTGCAAAGTTAAATGGTAGCCTCTCTATGTTCTTGAAATCCTCAGGGCAGAAGTGTTTTACTTATGGATGACATGCTGGTTCAATCTAAGTGAAACCATTATATAAGAGAGAACACAGTGTTATAATTCTTGTACTGTGTTATGAAATGGCCAGAGTAGAGGTGTCACTGCTTTTTTCTGACCTTCAAGTCCAGGAATCTATAGAACTGGATCTGAGGAAGAATTGGAGGACATACGGCTGCTGTGCACTGTTCCACATGCTGCATTCATTCCCCAGTTGTCTACAACTGGGGAAGCATTAGTGACAGCAGGTGAGACTATGGCCTGAACTGAACTTTAGGGATCATGCCTGAGTCATTCCAGCGCTGACATCTATAGATCGTTGTGATAGAGGTGCACAGTAGTATGTTTTTACCCTGAGTATTGCTTGAAGTTTAGTGACAAATGGCTTCATCCTCCAAAGCTCATGTGAAATTAAGCAGTGTCTCAAAATGACTGTAGGGCAAGAAGGAGGAGACAGTAACACTGAGTAAGCCTTGGGGCATTTCCATGGAATATGTTCAATGCTTGAATGTAGACTGGGCAGAAGAAGTTTGTGTAGACCATATAATTAAATTCCTCCATATGATTATGATGTTAAGAAGTTGTGTGGAAATCTGGTGGCGGAAGGAGGTGCAAACAAGAGATTGGAAAGTAATTTGAGAAAATTGTTTGTTAGAGGAGCATTAAAAAGGTATAGAAACCCAAAGCAAGATGACCAGGAAACAGAAATTGGCAAATGCATCATGATTATGAGCTGACCTTGTTCTAGAAGCTAAAACTGTGTATCTTAGCAAAGGATGGAGAAACATCTCCGTTTCCCAATAAGGGCAAACGGTATTGAATTTGTTATCATAGCAGATGTTTTGCTTTCTAAAAGATGGGATAAATAATGAGTTATTTTGGGTCTTTGGAGTACTTAATGAACGAGGCAAAACTCTGGTTTGGTCAGCGAAAGTAACATTTTAAAAGACCACTGTTATGGAGCAGCTGTGTTACCCTGGAAACAGTGTGAATCTTCATTAGGCAGGTTGCTGTTAATAAATAGCTAATTAAGGATACTTGTAACAAAGCATAAATCATGCAGTATTAATTCAGTGTGTATTACCCTGAAGTCTAGGTCTACTGGGACAGACCATTAGGTAGTCTAAAAAAATTACAGGTCTCGTATTAAAAATAAATATTAAAAATAAAGTAAGTATTAAAAATAAATGAGGATAGGGGCTCACTGATAGCAAGATTGCTATGAAAGGTTGTCCAGGTCTGTCAGATTGCAACAGTATATACATAATGGGAAGGGAAAAGGGATGAGAAGAATTACATATTCTTTTGCTTAAATACAATGTAAAAGCTGCATAGAGTGCCAGTATCTAGCTCTAAAGGACCTCTGGTTAACCAGGGATAAAGAATCCTTAGTATATGAAAAGCTGGTTAAACAAAAGGTCTACCTAGTCCAGTACTTACTTATTCGTTCCACTAACAGGTACTCAGAGAAAGACTCAAGAACAGGGCAGGGATTATTTCATCAATAAACAATCTTCAAGAAGTCAGAAGTTTAGGGCCTTTCTGAACTTATCTAAATATATCCAAAACACTTTGGTCAATGTTATTTAAAGATTCTTCAAAAACAATTGCTTTGTTTGGCATCCCAAACCATCTCACAACAAGAAGTTTTACAAGTACAAATCGTGAGAAAAAGTACTTTCTTGTGCTTGCTGTAAGCCAGCTGTCCCATGGTTCTTGTTTCATGAGAAACACATTTTGTACACTAGTTGTTTCTTTTCTGACTGGAAACCCTGTTTGGTTAGCTCTCCTCACACAGAAAAGCTGACGTTCATACCTTTTCTCTTTTTACTCTGTTCTTTTTGAAGGAATATTATAAATGCGGAGTATACAGGCTCTGGCTGTACTATAGATTTATATAGCAGAATGCTGTTGTTTCTGTTTTCCTAATGAGCTCATCACAGCTATTTGCTTGATTACCCTTGAACAGTGAGATTGGGTTTTCAGAGGACTATTTAAAATGACTCCAAGGTCTCTTTTCTGAGAATCTGTAGCTAATTTATAGATCATCATTATGGATGCAAAGTAGTAGCTATTTTCTCCCCATGTGCTTTATTTTTTTAGCAACATTAAATTTCAGCCGCCATTTTATCAGTGATTTAATCATTACTGTGAGATCCTTCTGCTATTTTTTTGCACTTGATTCTAGTTTTAACTAGGAGTGAATGAGAAAGGATTCTGATTTAAGAAGACACTCAGTAACATAGATCCCAACTCAGAGAAGTGAAAAGTGGCCATTTATTCCTGTGTTTTGTATCCCATCTATTAACAAGTTTGTAACTTGTAAGGGGACTTCCTATATTATCATACCACAGTAATCCTTCTAGCAGCAGTTAAGAATGTTTTGGGATTTTGGGGACATGGTATACCTACAGCCCATTGTCCCTCTCATTTCAGAAACTCTCTGATGAATGCCTCATTGTTACTTGAGTTTTATTGTATACAAAGATGCAGAAAGGCACCTCTATACGTAAGAAAGATGGTTTCTTTTCCTCTCCCAGTAAATTCTGGAAGGCAGAAAAAAATTACATTCATTACCTATAATGCAGAAAGTATATAGGTAATGTGTTGCAGTGCTAATGAGATGACACTGTTATTCCATTAAATTGTTTTGTCCCACTGTTCTGGGCTATCATTGTAACTGATTATGAGGAGAAATGAAGGGATCTTGTCCTTATCTCTAGTGAGCAGGGTTTGAGCTTTCTGAAGGATTATGCCTTGTTTGTCCCAATGTGTTCTGAAAACTGTGGTCATGAGAAGTGGTGTAGTTGAGCCTGAGAATGAAGATTTTCAGATCGTAGTCATGGAGTTTCTTTCCATAGTGAACAGTGGAACACTGTTCCATCAAATATCTTAAGTAACAGCTCTGACTTGGAAAAGTAGCTACTCTAAGTTATTTTGTTCTAAAAAATAACTGAGTTAATGATCTTTGCCTATACTGCAAGAGACATGCATTAAATGTTCCACCAATGAACTACTACATTAAAATTCAAGTTTCCAGACTGCAGTGCCTCAGTATTTAGCTAAAATGTGAGAAGTTTAACCATCCAAAATCCAGGATCAGGTTGCCCAACATTTCAGCTACCCAACCACAACACATATGGTATGATTTTCCAGAGCGAAAACTGGAAGAAGCAAAGTTAGGAGCTCTCCTCTTTATACTGATTTATATGGGGAATATAGACCTCTAGCTGTATGTGGATTAGGATGGTTTGAGTATCTTCTGAGGTGCAGAACACAGGGAACACAAAATACAGACTGTACACAGACTGTAAAACTTTCCAGTTTCAGTGGGTTTAAAGCATGAGAGATACTTTCTTGTGCTTGTTCTAAGCCAGCTCTCCCATGGTTCTTGTTTCATGAGGAACACTGTTTTGTACAGTGGTTGTCTCTTTTCTTTTTCTTTATGGCAGCTGATATTTTGCCATAGACTCTCTGAGCTTCTCTGTATTTCAGGTCTCCAATTATTAAATGACAACAAGAATAAACACATCTCTAGCATGCTGTGAAGAAACATATTGCAACAGAACAGAGGCACTTGGCTAATGAAGCAAGGATGGCCACAGAAGTGATTTTTGGGTATTGAAGCACACAGCTTTGTACAGAGCTGACTACAATGACTGCTTGGCTTTTTACAGTGATGTGGAAGTTGCATCTTTTGTTCTCAGATGTGACTTAACCCACAGTGGTGTTTTTTCCAAAGTCTGGGTAAATGACAGGACTGATGATAGGGAGTGCTGGTCGGTGAGAAACTAACATGAGCAGGCAGTGTGCACTTGCAGCCCAGAAACCCAGCCGTATCCTGGGCTGCGTCAAAGGAGCGTGACCAGCAGGTCGAAGGAGCTGATCCTGCCCCTCTACTCTGCTCTTGTGAGACCTCACTTGGAGTATTGTGTGCAGTTCTGGTGTCCTCAACGTAAAAAGAACATGGAGCTGTTGAAGCAAGTCCAGTGGAGGCCATGAGGATGATCAGAGGGCTGGAGCCCCTCATGTATGAAGACAGGCTGAGAAAATTTGGGCTGTTCAGCCTGGAGATGCATGGAGACCTTAGAGCAGCTTCCAGTGCCTGAAGGGGACTACAGGGATGCTGGAGAGGGACAATTTATCAGAGACTGTAGTGACAGGACAAAGGGTAATGAGTTCAAACTTGAACAGGGAGATTTTGGTTAGATATAAGATAGAAATTCTTCACTGTGAGAGTATTGAGAGATTGGCACAAGTTGCTCAGAGAATCTGTGGCTGTCCCATCCCTGGCAGGGTTCAAGGCCAGGTTGGACGGGGCTTAGAGCAAACTGCTGTAGTGGAAGGTGACCTTGCTCATGGCAGGAAGTTGGAACTAGCTGGTCTTAGGTCCTTTCCAACTCTTAACCATTCCACGATTCTATGGTATGGTATGTCGATATACATTATGTGGAGCAGCATATGCTGTGCATTGGGCACAACTGCCATGCTCCTGACTGCTGGGCACACCACCGGCCTCTCGGTTTGTCCCCGTGCGCGGACACTGCCCATTGCCAGTGCACTGCTGCGCGGGCAATCCTGGCCTTGGCGTCACGCTCCGAGGTAACGCCAGGGCAGCGATGCGCCCCAGCCCGTTCCGGTGCCACGCTCCTCGCTCTGGCGGGCACAGCTTCCGTGTCCGCTGGCCCTTCGCCTACACACACTGGGCAGCCCTTTTTGCTGCGTGCCGCCCGGCTCCCGCCGCCAGGGCAGCGGCTAGCGCTGCGCGGCTCGGGCTGGCGGGGGCGCGGCGAGCCGCGGGACTCCGGCTGCCGCCCCACTCCCCCCAGCAGCTCGCGCGGAGGCAGCGCGGCGGTTCCCTCGCCCGGCCCGGCCCGGCCCCTTCTCCCTCGGGCGCCGCCCCTCCCCGCGCCGCCTGTGAGTCAGGGCTTTGCCGAGTACGGGCGGCAGGGTTGCGGCGTGCGCTGCCGGGCTCCATGGAGAAGGCGGCTGCGGTGAGCGAGGGCGGCAGCAACAGCAGCAGCCGCAGCAGCAGCCGCCCCACATCGGCGGGGTCGTCCCCCTCGTCCTCCTCCGCCAGCCGCGGGCTGCCGGGCCGTGGAGCGGCGAGGCTGGATGGAGGCGGCGGGGGCGGCGGCGGCAGCAGCAGCAGCCCCGGCTCGGCGGCGGCCAGCCCGGGGTGCACGCAGGCGCCCGGCGGCGGCAGGCGGCGGGAGTCGGTGCTGGAAGGGACGCTCAGCAAATACACCAACCTCCTGCAGGGCTGGCAGAGCAGGTAAACCGCTGGGCCCAGGGTCCTCACCCCCAGTCGCCCCCCGCCACAAGATGGTGTCCGGGCAGCCGCCGACCTTTCCCCAGCCGCCGCGGGCAGGTAGGCCGGGCTTTGTCGCCATCTCTGCCCGAGGCCAGGGGCCTTTCTCCTCCGCTTCGCTTCCTTCTGTGTTACTTGTTTGCCTTCCAGCCAAAGGAGCGTAAGGACGGGGCGGGGGCAGGAGAGAGTTAACGACGTATATGCTGGTCTCCCGGCTGCGTCCCGTTTTTAAGCTCCTTTCCTGTCACGTTACACTTCTGTGAAGTTATCTTGGATAACTAAAGAATGAAAAACTGGGCTAGAGTCTCCCAAAATAAATGGGGGAAAAATGATACGGTTGTAATTATTATTGCAGTTACCTGTGTGTTCATTAAGATCTCTTGTGTTTCTATATCCTACCTGTTTGACGAGTCTTAATTTATGTTGAGAATGGTGACAGGCCCTGGTCCTGCAATTTGTTGGGTGTGGACATGCTGATGTGCATCTGTGGATGGCCCTGGTTTTGAATCTAGCATCCCAGTGTGAAATTGTTTACAGAGTTGGAGCCCAGACTCTGCAGTTAGAAGTGTTGTATTGAGATCTGTTGAAATTGAGAGAGAAGCAAATGCTGTGGAAAGAACATTTACAGGACTAGTTACAGCCCCCTGCACAAACCCTTAAAAAACAAACACACACGCAAGCCTGTGAAAACCTGCTATTGCTTATATTAACTGATCCCAATCAGTAAGAACATGGGCCTGGCTGGGACCTTGGTGTTCTGACAGTAGTTTTGAAGCATTTGTAACTGACAGAGTCAAATTGCACAAATGCCAGTGATGCTATGATGCTGACTCGTGTGGGGCTAAATCAGTGGTAGGAGTACTATAGCAGTACTTCCTGGAAAGTTTCAGGAGCTGGTCTAATCCCACATGCTGGAGGTGTGCCAGTTGTGAGTGATAATGAATATGTTTGGTATAGTTTGGACGCGTGCTTACCTCCATAGAAGTAGACTGCTTCAGTGTAGGCACAGAGAAGGCCCTTTGCTGTCATTCAGTTACTGCAGTTCTGTGCTAGATTCACATTGCACCTGTGTCTTGTTGATTTATGTAGTCTTCCTGGAGTTTTCCTTAAAAACCAAATAAACACATATTAATACCTAAAATGTAGGACTAAAATGCATGACTAAAAATTAAAAAAGCCCGACACCTCTTTTTGTAGAAATGGTGACTCTTTGCTGTGAGTGATTTTAAGGATCGCTTTCATGTAATCTGATGAAATTACAAAGAAGTCATTGCTTGTGAATCTTTGGATCTAGAACTGCCTGTTTGTTGTATTTGGGAGCAGGTTAAATATTTGATAGGGCTTGATAAGGCTGACATATAGCATGTATAATCTGTATGTCCAAGAAACTTAGCTTTTTTCCATTATGTTTTCAGGTATAAGTCACTTAATTGTACCACAGCACTTGGAAATTAATGTCTGTTTATTTTTAGCAGTGTCTTTCTAATACTGCTTTATTGTGCTTTGTCAGTTGCCAATTTTATTTTCTGTTAATCTGGCTGTTTAAGCAAATGGTTTATGATGACAGCTTTTAGGCTAAATAACTTGTTTATTTATTTACTCTGCTCTATTGATGTATGTATCTGTTGTTTGGGATAGGGAATCTGATACAAGTTCTAAACAGAACAGCTGAAACGAGGTTTACAAAAGTTGGTTTTACTATGTAAGATCCAATAAAAGGGTAGTGATCCCATAGGCTAAGTGTGGTTGTCTGCTTGACTATCTGAGTATCTGTTACGGAGTGTATTCTCCGTGATTTGGAGCTCAGTCTGTAAGATCTGCTAAGTGACTTCATAGCTGGCACCTGCAAATCAACCCAGAATGTATGTGTTACTGAATGATCATGCAAATTGGTTATGAGTTTACTTCATGTGAACAAACACAAGATTGTGTAACCACATGATCAATACCTTCAGATGGTGTGAATATAAATAAAATGGAAAAATAAAGCAAAACCTGACAAGAGTTCAGTGATCATGGATTCGGAATGTGCTTCTTTAAAGTTCGTTATCCATTAGCCTAAGCAATTTAAATGTATTTAATGTTAGCTTATGCTATGTGGTATTGAAGTCGAAAGGCTTTCCTAGGTTACCTGGCACATACTGTGAGCAGGAGGCTCTACAAGTCTAAAGAAATTACTGTTACTTGAATTATAATAAAGTAATTTCACTTTTTTATCAATTGTCCTTTAACAGGTGTATGAAAGATAGTTTAGATGAGGCAATTGAGTGTGAATACTGAAGCATAATACTGCATTTAAAACCATTAACTGAAGTAATTGGAAGGCCTCAAATTCAGTCAATCTGGAGAGCTCTAAGGCTTCCTATTTTCAGAATTTCTGAGGGTTTCTTGTTGGTTACTAAAGAAATCTATTTGCTCTGCTCTGGCAGGTCAGGAGCAGCCTGATCTGGAAATGAATGAGGTGGTTCTTCGCCATTATAACTAGCAGAAGGAAATGCTGGGGTTTGGTTTGGTTATTTTGAGGCAGTTTGGTTTGTGATAAAGAAGGTGAGGGGCCTGGGCATTTAGAGGATTTCCCACTAAGGTCTGTAACTTTCTGTGGATTTACACAGGTATGAGTGCAGAGAGTGGAACTTAAATCTAAAACACAGGTCCTTTGACATAAGAACACTTGTGTTTGGTCACAGACATTGGGGCATCTGACTGTCGTCTTCACATACAAAATTACAAGTAATTATGTTCTCAGAATTGAAGCACTGCAAGGAAGCATTTCTGTTGGGATTTACTTGTTCTGTGTGTATGGGAGGGTAATAGCTTGTATTATTAGTGGGAGTTGCGTGGTTGCATGGATAAATATGTCAGTAGAATAATCTCATGCAAAACCTATTTTGCAGGAATTAATTTGATATTAATGAAATACTTACTGCCTATGGCATTATTACTGTGTTTTTTGATAGATCCATAAAGCGCTGTAAAGTCTTAAAATTCCATTTGACCAAAATAATGTGAAATTCACTTGTGGTCTGCCTCCCCCTTTTCCTTGAAAATGTTTTTAGCACTTCTGGAGTTTTGTCCTGCAAGTGTGTATGAGCCCTGAATCATCTGCATTTGGGCTGGGGCTTAAATTTGGATTTGTAACAGCTGATGGTAGTGGTGTTTCTTTTCTGAGTTGAGCTGCTCTGAGTTGTTTTGTAGCCCAGGTGTTTTCTGAAGCGTTACTTTGGCATGTTCCTCTTTCAGGTGTGACATGTATCGTGTTACCAGTCTGCATGAGTTGTGCCCAATGGTTGGCAACCACCAGGCTCCTTTTGGACTGTAGTTGTATAGGTATACCAATATAAATGCTGGGGGGAAGTCTGAGAGAAATTAACTGTTTTCTTAATATAGAATAAATCATACTGTCAGGATGATAACAGTAGACAGCATCTTGAGAAGGAGATATTAACCAGATGCGCATTTAATATTTGTGAAGTTTGCTGAAATGGGAATTTTTTTGTTCTTACAAGAATCAGATTAACACCAGCCTCTCCACTACATCATCTTTTTGTCTTGTGTGTTTCTGGCACATCTACACAGTGCTTTGTGTAGTGTTGTGATAACTTCCAGGATTTCCTTTACATTTTGCTGTTGAAACTTTCTGTCTGTAAGTGCCATTAATGATCACTTACAAAAAGAAAACAAATTAAAAAGAAATCTCTTTAAGTGAATATCACTACTTTCTTTGCAGGAAAATTAGAACTTTCAGTTAAAATGCACTTTGCCTTTTTTTATTCAGTGGTTGATTATACCTAACTGATTTAGTCACAAACTGGTTGATTTAGTTTGAACAGCACTTACTGTTGCCTTCAAACACATCCTGTTGGGAGAATGGAGAAGGCTGTTCAAACAGTGAAGTCAAAGAAGGAATTGTAACAAGGTGATGAGAGAGGCTGAGAAATCCATCATTCCTTGCTATGATGCTTCCAAAAAACATTTGGAAGAAGGCAACTTTGAATCTCAGGCTGAAATTGAAAAGGGATTAAGGAATTGGTTTGCACTCCGAAGATGTGGATTCTGGTTGAGGAACTGCCGTGGACATTTCTCTTGTCCCTAGGCAGGTAATCAAAGTTCTTTGTTCCTCAGCTGCTTGTGTCACGATGTCAGGGCTGCTTATGCCTATGCAGAGGATAATCGAATAATCTAATGCATAAGATTCTTTAGGATAATGTAGGAAAAATCTGTTTAAAACAAATGAGACTTGGACTTTTTCACTCAGGGAGTATATTTGGAATTTGCAGGTGCACTTCAGAGCTCAGAGGTAGTCTTGTACCAGAGGGAATGAAGTGACAGACAAAATTGAGTGTGGTCTTCCTTTCACCCAGATGTCACACTTAGCTTTCAGACAGTGAAAAGAAGTGGCAGTTGGCACTAACACTGGGGCACTTACTCTTATTTAGGTTCTGTTATTATTAGCTCATTTTGCTGCAAGCTTTTTGAGTGGTGATTTCTGTGCTCAGCAGCGTAGTGATAAATGTGGTTAGAGGGAGCACATGTGCACTTGCTGGCTCATTTAAAAACCCCCACCAGTTTATGAATATGGATTTTGTTCATGTAGAAGTGACAGTAAGTTGTTAAACTAAGTAATGTGCCTGGAATCTTTTCATGAGTATGTAAGAAAAGTATTCAGAAGATTTCCCCAGTCATTTTATATTTAAAAACAACTGTGTAGTAAGAAGAATGTATTTGGGCTTTAGCTCTTCCTAATATTCTTACTTTGTTTTTTATGACATATCTAAAAGGTTGACCTTCTGAGTGAAAAGGATGCTAAAAATGCTGTAACTATTAATTTTTAATGTAAAATTATATTCGTTATATACGTATTATGAATGATGACACAAAAAGTATTAAATTTGGTTCAGCTAAAAATGCTCGAGTTTCTTTGGTCCTAATACACTTCTGCAATTTTGTTTTCAGTTTTCTTGGCATTGAGCTTTAGATCTTGTAGTCCTGTGGATATCTGTCCTGGGTTCAGCAGTAGCAGTCATTTTTCTCCTTCTTAGTAGCTGGTGCAGTTCTGTGTTTTTGATGTTTGGTT